>JAUUDZ010147350.1:9940-31476 GCA_032361705.1 Panulirus versicolor | reverse complement strand
CGATTAAGCAGATCTGAAGAGAATCGATGGATACACTTCTGAACCGTTTTCGTAATAGTGTCTTAGATTCTCTATCGAGGGAAAACAATACTTAAAAAATAAATAAATAAACTGAGGAAGAGCGTTAACATCCAAGACAGAAGAAGAACCCAGAGGAACACTGGAGATGAGCAAGAAAGAGCGAGTGTGTCTTTTTCATTAGCAAACTACGGAGACACACACACCGGCCACAGACGAAGCCACATACGAGGGAGCGGAGAGAGCGAGGGAGGAAAGCCAACGAGTCGGGGAGCTTGATGACGAGACCCCGTTCCCACACCCTCTCACGAGAAATATATTAAGGGCAACTGTACACGGGATTCCTCAAAGTCTCACAGACTTGGCGACACGGGATATGACATCTCTTGTGGACCTCAACTTTCGCGATGCCGTACTGATGATCAAGGAGACGACACAGATCCAAGATGGGGATCTGAGGTGAGATTCAAAGACAATGAAGAAACACACACACACACACACACACGTCAAAGCTTCAGATGGATTCTTGGAGGCGGAGGAACGGTCCCTCCTCCTGCGACATAGGCCGTCTTACCAACGCAGGTTTCCACGAGGAGGGAAAAGTTTTCGTTTACAGGCAAGAGGAACAGACGAGCTGGCACGAGAGGACCATTACAAAAAAAAAAAGAAAAAATGCCTTCCAAAACACTTGACGTGAACTTCCACGGAAAAGATTTCATCTTTCATTGTTATAGCCGATCAATAATTATGTAAACATTAAAACTAAAATGTGATCGTGTAGCTAAAGAGAACGACGTTTTCTCCACTGGGAAGCGAAACTGATATGCGAATACCCACCACAAGTCTGGAATGATCACTGGATGGAAGAGTAATATCATTCATGATTTAACGACCATCTGATCCTTATCTAATACGAAGAAGATAAATGGATGCAAACCGTATCTATTATGTCCAGTGTCTCGGGTCTACGTCGAAGTGGGTAGGATCCAAGCACAAGTCTGCATCAATAACAAGCAAAGAGTCTCCCTTAATGGCACTCTATCACCACACAGGTTAACCTGTTATGGGCAGGCGGTGTTCAAATGATGCCCTCATTCCAGAGATTCATAGATAAGAACTGTAAAACATCATTGCCCCACCTCTGTCGAACACCCTTTCTATACACAAGGTCTTCGCATCTTCGAGAGTGATAGAAAATGGCAGAGCTGATGAACCAATATAAACTATATACATACATAAGCAAATAGTATACAGCAGTATTATAAATATTTTCATCCAAAAGTAAATAATGTACCTTAATATCATATATATTTTCACTCATTCTGAACTTGGACGGATGGGGGCTCAGCAGAGGAGCCAGCCAGCCAGCTAGCCTGAAGCAAGTCCCAGCGAGGCGTCATAGCACCAGCAGCGTGCCCCACATAACCGCACGTCTGCCACACTCAATATACGCAGCGTACAATGTCCCGCACGACTCCAGTGGACCAAACAAAGCCACGTGATCTCCACTACGCAGCGCTACTCTCCAGTAGCCCACTTGTTCTACTGCCATTCTTTTCCTCCCACCTCTACTTGTTTGGCAAGAAGGGATCCCCACCCCTAGCTTGGTGTCTGTAAGCCAGAAACACACACACACACACACACACACGTGCGCGTTGCTTTTCACAGATTTCTGAGAAGAGGAATAGATGTCACGGGCAACAGCAGCAGCAACAGGACTGGATCAATTGCTCACTTTCTGTTGCGCAGGCCCGACGTCTGCACATGGACGTAAATGACTGGACTTATAATGTAAGGCTGGTTTTCCACCCTCCACTCCCACCCAGGTTAGTCCTAGGGTCCGGCATGCCGTCGAATCTCTTCGTCCCGCCTCAAGCGAGCAACATCATCATCATTGGGGAAAGCAAGTTAATCACTGGGGGGGGGTCATGTTACCAGAGTGCGACG
This sequence comes from Panulirus versicolor, assembly GCA_032361705.1. Classification (NCBI taxonomy): domain Eukaryota; kingdom Metazoa; phylum Arthropoda; class Malacostraca; order Decapoda; family Palinuridae; genus Panulirus; species Panulirus versicolor. The sequence continues at coordinate 29,511 of JAUUDZ010147350.1, read as the reverse complement.
TGAGGAGCGACGTGGAAGGGTCAAGTAGACGGGGTTACGGGCCTGTGAGGTCATCATAGGGGGGGGGGTTATGAGGTATGGTTCGCCTGACCCCCCCCCCGGCCCCCGCCGCCACCCAACCCCCCACCGGCCTCCTCACCTCTGACCTGGTAGACCGACTGCTGGGAGACCTGACCCTCGGCGTCAAGGATGACGTCGGCTGCAGTGGACACCAGAAGACGCAGTGCCGACGTCACCTGTGTCACTGTAGAGTTGATCCCGGCTGCCACCTCCAACGCCGCCTCGTTCATCACAATTTGGAACACCTTGAGGGAGGGAGGGGGGGTTAGGGGTGTCTTCAACCTAATGACCCGTCAACCAGATGAGACAGTCAGATGACGCACCATAACAACACTGTCTCCTCGACCCCCTCGTTACTACCAGCCATGTGACCAATGACCGTTCTCCATTCTTTCTGGGGATATTCAGTCAATATTCGAGACATGAATATTTTCTAATGATACATTTAATTACTAGAATATTATTCAGATCAGATAAGCTGTAATCAGGTTGATATAAATTGGCCAAGAGCTAAAACTAAGGTGGTATGGATTACCTATTTCTTATAATAAATCCATTATTCCTATATCTCTAAAAATACCATATTTCATATAGGCATCAGGAGTTGATATTACTAATATTTATGCTTTAATATAGAACCATGTCGCAAAATAGTCATTTTCCTTTTCCTTAATAGACGTTTTACTGGATGAAAACGAAGGGCTTCCCTCACTGACCGACCTCACGAGGGAATTCAGGAAGTATATATAGGAATATATATATAAGAATATATATATATAAATATACATATTTATATATATAAATTAGGATTTACGATATATCGACGGATTCTCGTCATTATCCCCCCCCCCATGACGTACTCGGGTTCTCCTCAAAGCGGGTACGTGCGCTCACTTCCTTAACCCAGGGGTTTTAACTGAACAAACCTGAGTAAAAATGTCGACCTGTTCAGTTAAGAGTGTGTGATGCATTTTCCGTCCACACGTTCATGCTTAGCTGGCTTCCATGGTTGAAAAAATGAGTGTGAGAGTGTATGTATATATAGCGGCCATAAGTCCCCTTTGCCAATGACGTGCCAACTGCATTCCAATTATTGCTTTTTTTTTTTGGTGTTATCACGCTCTAATTTTATGGATAATCCGCCATCTGTGTCTTCATCTCGTATTATTTTTTATGTGCCATTGCGAACATAGACAGAGAAGTAAGTCATCATCTTTGGCAGACGATCCACATTACCTTTTTTACAAGGCATATGTTACAAAAACAGCCAAATAACCCTTCAGTCTAGCCAATAGTACGTCATCTTAAATTCCATAATGATAAAAGTTTACACAACAGAAGAAATCAAGTAAATCTACCTCGTAATCCTGTATTCAAACATCCCGCCGAATGTCAAACAACTTCCCTCCAAAATTACCTCTGTATAGAGGAAACGACACGTGACATTGAAGTCGAAAAAACAAATGAGGATCAACTTTACGGATTAAGGAGGCTTTTATAGCTTTAAATTCTAATATAAGTGATGCTAAGAAATATATAAGAAATCCGAACCTAAATGTTTCATTTATAAAGAAGTGCATTCTAATCATATACAAATTTAATGCAACTGGAGCCATTGGAACAAAGAAAACTCTTGCTATAACTATTGCATATACTTTGTTTTTAAAGCGAACAAAGGTAAAAGAATTACGTCCATCAATGGTCTTAGAAGTCAGCAGGGACCCAGCCGGGATTATCCTTTGGGACAAATTTGCATATTAATTTATCAATGTCTCCAACGTACTTTAGTTTTCAGGATACAGCACCATGGAGGCATTCAAGCAACATTATTCAGCTAAATGATGGATTTTTGAGTCTAAGCACAATAGAGGCATTTAAGTATCCTCATTTAGCTGGATGAAGAATTTCTTGAGTTTAATAGCTTCCCGAACCGTTTTCTTTCTTACTGCCCTGCTACCGTTCTCTTCTAAAATAAATGGGTAGACTATTCTAAAGAATATGTTTTTCTTTTTAAGGAATCAGCTACATATATATTGTTATCCATAACATACATTATTTACGGTATTATATAGGATATCAGTATTCTTTTCCTTATCAAGTTAATTCTAATATTGCGCTGTTTCATAAAAGTAATACTGTACTGTATACCTTTTCAAATAATAAATGTTGCCTTGTGTTCATCAATCGAAGTGGTACGGCCTTTCAACAGCCAATAAATTAAGGGAAACCGATACATTTAACATATACAAGATATTGATGGATGAAAATGGCTGGCTAGGTGAAATGTGAGATAACAACATTATGAAGATATTTTCATATTGCTCATTATCATCATAAATAAACTTTACAGTGTATGAGATGTACAATATTCCTTAAAGTAAATCTGAATACTTCATAGTTTGTATTCATTACTGAAAACAAACTGTGTATTTGAGATTTAATCAAAATTGAAAAAAAAAATTTTAGCGTCGTCGCTGACAATGTTGTGCGCTACGTGTGTTTGTTGGCTGTTGGTTGAGCTGGTTGCCGCATGGCCGCGGTGGTCGCTAGCGTAACAACAATGTGACACTGCTCCTTGCTTGATCCTACCAAGTAAATGAGCAAGCTTAGGTCCGGAGAAGCTTATAAATCTCAAGTAAATTGCTCCTTAAAAGAGGAGGACAGCAATTAACATCAGCATTGGCAGGTTTGTAAAATCGATGGCGTAGAATAGTATTAACTAGACGAGGACATTTATATTCTAATATGATTACCTTCATAGGGTATATTGATCACTTAGACATGAATATACTGCAGGAAACTAAACTGCATGGAATATTTTTTCTTAAAGTTTCTAGGTAAAGTTTAACGTAACCCTTTAAGCACGATGGTTTAACTCCTGTACGGAAGTACGACTTTATGGATATAATGGCTTTCGACGTGACCCCTAACAATCAGGTCGGAGGTCAAGCCTTCATATATAAGGGTGATTCTCTCGGAATGAAAACTTGAATAAACACTGTTACTCATGAGTCATGATAAAGTTACTCATGGATCATGATAAAATGTTACTCAAGAATTATGAATAGTGTTAAATAACCACGTCTCACAGGACTATATTCTTGTATGAAGTTATATAAGCTTGATGATATGATTAGAACTTGCCATTGCCTTATTATGTGCTCTCCTTGTTTCAAAAAGTCTTCATGAAGCCTTTAGAAATATTCATCTAGTTAGGTTCTACCTGTCATTTATGCTTGTTTCTCTTTTCAGTATGACCAGTGTCTGTAGCAGTTTTTAAAAGTTTTCGCTTCATTCTGTGTCATAATTTTCAAAGGTATATCTAAATGTGAAGATATATTTCATGAGTGAAATATATGATGTTAATTCGATTATTTTCAGCCATTCAGAATTAAGTAGCTACGTACTATGCTCACCTGTTGTAACTTTTTCTATCATCTGGATTATCGAACTTTGAACATATTAAGTTTAATCAGTTAAGACATCACATCCCTTTGATGTGAACTTATCAGATAGATACTTTGCTTGCAGTGAACTTGTTCTTTGTTATGTATTCTTGTAAATTATGAATGAAAATTTTCACCATGTACGTACATTAACACAAATGTTACCACACAGAGTTGTTTGCTTTAACAAGAACGGAAACATTCAAGCATACAAATGGATATCATGGAAGAGGAGACGGCAACAGGAAGTCCCTCAGCAGGTTCAGCGCACCTTAATACTGAACTTCCCCTGCCTGATGTGCCTCATCTTTCATCCATAAACAGTACATCTGTGGAGTGTGTCACCAACAGGGATTCGGCCTCTTTTATCACTGGCGACACATCTGTTGCACCAACTGAGATTCCCACGGATCATGTTTTGACCACCATGGATAAAATCATTCCTACCACCACAGTCTCTGCTGTTGGTACCACAGGCACTGTTTTAAACACTACCAATACAACTGATACATATTTTCAAGCTACTGAGGACTCAGTCAACATTAAAGCAGTCACACCCACCTCTTCTACAACCCAACCTACCTCCTCCATATTAAAGACAGCTTCTGATGTAGTCTTACCCTTGACAAATGAAGCTTCAGACCCCACTTCAGAGACAGCTGACTTGACAGGTACAACCTTAGTTACAGACACAACCCTTACCATGGAAGGCATTGCTCAAACAGATACAGTCTCAACTGTGACCTGCACAGCCTCTCCCACTGCAGTTTCACTTCCAAATGCCATGGACACAGGTGTAATCACCTCAGAAATAGTCACACCCACTCCCTCTACAACCACAATCAACACTAAAAAAGTTACACCCATCCCTTCTGTGGCTGGAGTCAACACTGAAAAAGTCACATTTACTCCTCCTGCAGCTGTACTCAACACTGAAATAGTCACAACAATTCCTTCTAAGGCTGTAGTCAACACTGAAAAAGTGACAACTACCCCTTCTACAGCTGCAGTCAATACTGAAGTAGTCACACCTGCCCCTTCAGCATTCCCAGATACCACTCCAAATTCAAAGATAACAAATGTAATGCCATCCTTGACAAATAAAAATGCCACCACAGACATAGCTATGACAATGAAAGGCACAGGTCTAACAACCACAGATGCAGTCCTAGCTCAAACAGCAGGAAGCATAACCACAGCTAAAGCTGCTGTGGACCCACCTGTGACAGGTGCACCTTCAACAACCATTCACAAATCCTTGGGAGCTACAAATGTATCACCATCATCTCTTTCGAACAGCAATTCCCAACAAATTGTTGGTGCTGCTGTGGAACGAGATGATGCCACTGGATGTTCCCCAAGCCTTCAGAGTTCTAGCCAGGTAATTAATTCAATTTTTATAGTATTGAATTAGTATTTGAATATTCTAAAATGTTAGTTTTTGATTAATTACTTTTTCAATTACTCCTCTCTTTTCTCGTATATCTTTGCTTGTTTATCCAATAATTGGAGAGCTGTTGATTTCCATTCACCATACTTTCCATTTACACTTCCTTGATTTCAGCAACTTGTTTACCCTTTGGAGATTGAGACCAAACATCTTCAGTTCATATTAGTAGATCAGGCTTCTGATGGCTACAATCTACAGTAATCATTGCTATTCATTTGATCAAGTATACTCTTTTGATTCTTGTCTAGTTTTATCTTAAGGGTACCCTACAGTTAGGCTGGTATATACCTATTGTTAGCCATAAGGTAATTTTGATATCCTTGAACCATGTATGATAATGTTTTATTATATACAAATGGTATCCTTACTTTCATTGAGATTATTTTACGTCTAGTACATGTCTCAACAGTTTGATATTCTACTGTTGTATTGGTTTAGGGCCAGGATTGCAATGCAGTACCTGGGCGATTCAAAGGATTTCACTTATTTTGGTTCCTGACTTTTCAGTGCTGGCTGTAAAAATTTTTTTGCACATCTTCTAGTTCTGCAGTTTCATTACCCTCACAGGGTGACAGGTTGCATCATTGTCAGTGGAGAAGGAGTACAGTCTTATTGAACTCCCCATTCCAGAGCAGATCATCATTTCCCCGCAACTGATTGTAGCCAACTTTGAAGCTATAGGAACCTTATAAAAAGGGCCCTGGGGTTATATATGATACTACAGTAATTAAACTGTCTGCTGTTTTTATTTTTTCCAATGCAGACGTGGGAAAACTAGTTTCCCATACACACAATAGTTTGGACGAATACTCCATAATTGTTGATAGCATGGGCACTAACTTCATTAATAGTAAAAATGGAAATATGGTAAGTAATAGCACCAACTTAGCCAATAGTTAAACAACAGCTTAACCAGTGCTTGTATTCAACCTTTTTCTTTGAGGCATATTAGAACAGTAGGTAGGGACATAATTAACAAAAGTGAGAATGAAAATGGATTTGAATTTGAAAGAAGATGTATATGAAATATTGAGTTAGATTGTATGATATTTATTTCAGAGAAAGGAAAATGTTTTGGCCTCCAGTGCTCTGTCACTCTTGACAAGTTATGGAATATCTGACAGCGATGAAGATTGTGACAGCGATAACATGGACACAAGCTGTGATAATACCAAAACTGAAGAAGTGCTGGTTAATGGAACTCTAGAAAATGTCACTTCACATGTGCCCCCTGAACCTCAGGGTGATACTATAATGAAACCCATCTGTGAGTTTTCAAGTCTGAGTAGTGATCAGAGTAATCATCCATCACTGGTTAACCAGACATTAAGTAATGGAGTTGTTGATGATGAGAGTAGATGTGACACTCCAGATCTTGATATCATAGTTTCTGGGAGCTACAGATACACAATTGATGTTGGAAGTGGAACTGATGATTCAGAGTCATCTTCGTCAGAGTGCGAGAGTTCATCGGCCAAAAGTCAAGCAAGTTCTTCAGGAACTGCTGAGGTGGAAGTTCTTTCACAGACAGAAAAGTAGGTGAATTGTGCTATTAAGAGTAGTTGAGTTTTTGAAATATTATTGTAGATAAGTGTGATTACGAATTAACAAGATGGAACAGTGTCTGTTGGAAAAATTTATTTTAAAGGATGAAGAATGAGTGTATATGTTTTATGCATGTATGGGTGGCAGATGGGAATATATGTGCGTGTTTCTGAGAAGACAGAGTTTGTGTGATTACCTATTTGTGTATAAGAAGCTGGAGCTTCTCACACACGGATTCCCCATCTTTTGTGTGATATGCAAAACTCTATTTTGTAATTCCTAGTGTATTACATTGCTAATTTTATGTTCAGAAGTCTCAAAGGGCTACCCTCCATTATATTGCATAACATTAAGAATACTGTTGTTAATAATACAATATATAATGTGACACTACTAGTAGTCTTCATTCAATGGGATAGTTAGTAGTCGGGTGTATTTTTAAGTGGACTAATTGGCATGATTTTTTTCAGAGCAGAATGTTTTACATTTTACTTAATGTATAACTGATGTTCTTGTTTGGTTTAGTCATTGGATTTGGTCTTTATACATGAGCTGCCAGTTCTGTAAAGCTTACATGACTTTTTTGGGTATTCAGCGCATAAAATCGATATTCTGTTATCTAGAGGTAGAGGTTCTTCATAAATAAAATGATGTACTAGTGGTCTACTAATATATGTTGTTGAACAATTCATCAGAGTTGTGGTGCAAAAAAAGCGCAGAACCAAGCGAGATATTCTGCTGACTCCAGGGGAGCTGCTGATAGAGGATCTGCCTCCCATTGAGGATTTACACATATCTGTGCCTGAGGAACAAGTTCGACCTATAGGGACAATATTCAGCATCGTTGAACAGCAAGGTTAGTGAGCATATTCGTCGGAAAAATGGTGTCTCATGTCACATAGGCAAGTGTTATCTTCCTCTGTTACCTTTTTGTATCTTTTTCACTAATTGTTAAGCATGATATTCAGATCTTTTGTCTTCATCATCCATTTAACATTGTTCAACTTAATACTGAGAAATTATACAATGTATTGTTTATCCATTTACCCAAGTGTTAAGCTTTATATTCAGACCTTATGTCTTTCTACATATTTTGAACTGAAAAAGCAAGCCTCTTTTTCTATTGCATTACACTTGCCACCTAGAAGGAAATATTCTTAGTGTATAACTGCTGTGAAATATATTAAGTAAAATGTGTTTCCAGTGGTTGTCGAAGCCTTTCCCAACATCCCAGCAATAGACTTAGACTCGGTGCTGTTCCTGGATCACGGCAACAGAGCACTAGGGCAAATATTTGATGTATTTGGCCCCGTACAACAACCATTTTATGTGGTGCGCTTCAATTCTGCTGAACATGTGAGAGGCTATAAGATTGATCCTGGAGACCTAGTTTACTTTGCCCCCAGCACAGAACACACCAACTTTGTTGTCATTGATGAGCTTATGAAGTAAGTCATATTACCTGTTTTTACCAATGTTTTTGCACAATTTTTGTGGTCTTGTCTTACTTTTTGCATCTCAGAACATGCTTTGAAATTGTCCTTTCATCTCGGCTTTATATCCCATTTTCCACCTGCGTATTTTTTGCACAGGCTAATGGTGTGGGCAGCACTGCTTGCTGGAATGTTCTAAATACAGTGCAGAAGAATCACAATTCTGAAAGTCTTTGAAAAGTTCAAATAGCATGCTTGTATCCCATCAGCAAAACTATAACATGTCAACATACAGTCCTGTACAGATGTCACCTCATTTCCTTCCATTTGCATCTTTGGATTATAACAAAGTTGTTTTTGAGCTTTCATGGCTGTGGCTGGCATGCAGAAAATAAAATAGTTTTCAAATTGAGAGGGGTAATTTACATTTCTTTTTTTTATTGATGAAAAGGCTTCTGATCTTGTGTTAGCTATATAAGGGATATTAGACTGGCTTTGTTCTCATTAATGATGTATTCAAGTTTCTTTAATTAACCCTTTCATTGTAAATATTTTCTACTGTATGCTAAACGTGTGGGAGATTCTCAACTATTCGAAAAAATTACCTCCATTATTTTGTTATTACCATCAACTAGTATATAAATTTCTCCATAAGAGGATAAACAATGCAAAGTGGTGAAACATTGTGTACACATACTACATCTCTTTAAACTTATGCTACTTCAGTGCTACACATACATGAAATGCTAAGACTAACGTATGGCATATGTAGTGAGGTTCGAGGTATTTTGGAGCTGTTTTTGTCAAAAAATAAATATGATTCCCTTGGGTTTTGTCTTTAATGTCTGTTATTTTGTAAGAGTATCATAGCTTCACAAAGTATGACATAACAAGAGGAGTGCAGATCTTATACAGGTTTCCTAGACATCGTTATATAGTCTAACCGGTGTATGAAAAAAGTTTGGGTATGATATCCAATAACAATCATTGTATGCCACTACATGCGTCACTGGACGGCTGTATATTTTGCCTTGAGGAAGAGGCTGGCAATTAATTGATTTTAATTATATTTATCCCAGCCACAGTGAACAGAACATATCACGATGTATACATAATGGCAACAGTGAATGGTATAATGTTTATTATGAGAGATGGTAACTGAATTAGAGAAAGAATACAAATGAGCAGATCGACAGTTGATTAAGAGGGAAAAGTAAATGAAAATATTAAGTATGCATTTGTAAACATGGTTGTTGGAAGAGATCATATTAGGTATCAATAACCCCAGGACTCTACTCCAAGGGATCTTGCAACTTCAAGGCTGTGCTGCAGTCATTAACAGGAAAGTGATGGTCTCCTTTGGAGTGAGAAAATCTTTGATGCGATGATACAACCTTCCTGGAAGTTACTTATCACTCATGGTGTGACCACAAACAGTTGGATTCTGGTAATGCCTTGGAAGACAAGTGGTGAATCAAATAATTTGTACTTTCAACATCAATATGCAGAATTAGAACATATAATTAATTGGGGGAAACCATAGAATGGTCTGTGGGACTTAGCTGTGATATGGCTTTGGTTTTGCTGCATTGTACATGACTGCTAGAGACTGGTTACGAGAAGTCGTTCTGTATCTGTTCTCAACACTATTTTGCTAACGCAGGAAATAGCAAACATGTATGAAGCAAATATAAGGAATGAGATAGAAGGATGGCAGGTGATGAATTTTTAGTTCACATTATAGATTTGTTTCTTGTATGGTTTTCTATCCATGATGCTTCCTTTTAACATAATCTATTAGTTTTTATGAGTATAAATGAAATGGAGACTGTAGCCAATTCTTTGCTCCCTACAGCCATAGATTTAGTTAAGCTCTTGTAATTGCTCTTCATCTTGCTGGTATTTTTTGTCATTTTTTCCATTAACATACAGCAGAGGTGACTTTACAAAAAAGCATAAATTTTATTATTGTTCTTTTGCACGATTCATGTACCAACACATCTCATTCTTTGCATGCTCCACTCGCTTAGGGTGGACCTTGAGTGAAGAGTCACCTGTGACGAGGCTGTATCATTAAGAGTATGGTGTTGTCAAAGAACTTCTCTTCAGTAGAGTTCACATTTCCCTTCTACAGGTAGTAGTGCAACCTTGGGCTGTAGGAACCTATGGAAAGAGATCCAGTGTAACACTGGGACTCTGTCTAAGACAGGGATTGTGGGGTAATTATACATAAATATACAGATGATTGAATTATCTGTACAGATATCAGTCCTCCTTCCAGTTTGTAATTTAACCTTATTGATAGTCAAAAAGTAAGTCAACGTAAATTCTTAGTGGCATCTTGTGTTTCAGACTCAAGGGTAGTGATGCTTCTGGGTTAACAGGCAATGAGCTGATGCCATATGAATGCCAAGATTTCTCTGATGATGAAGAAGAAGCAAGAGCGTTAAGGGGGCCCAAGCAAACTAAGGTATGTAGATCCTGGTTTTGCTTGAATGTGATTCATATAATTGGTTATCGCTGTCCTATAAATCTTGCTGCTTGAAGATGATGTATTTTGTATGTAGATCATGATTCGTCTTTAACATTTCATTGTTGTTATTATGCGATTTCAATATGAAATACATCTCTGCTTGGCTCTTGTAGTGAAATATAGTCAGAAGAAGGAAATATATATCTAGCTGTTTTAGATGTTGAATTCAATTTCATTAAAGTTGATCTAAAACTTAGAGCAGGGTAGCAAATCTACGCTAGGGAATTGGGCAACTTACCCTCTTGCCATCCAGCAGGGTTAAGACTGAGAACCCATTTTGCAAAGTTAATTTCCACATGTTGCAAACCTGTGCACATTACTTGATATATCCTTTATATCTCGCAGCTGCTTAAACTTAATGTACAAACTTTCCCAGGGCATATAGCATACATCAGCTTCACACTACTTAATGTCCACAAGACTTAAGTTCCTTCCCCTCATCTCTGTCTCTTCTCTTTCTTTTGATATGCTTTTTCTCATTCTATGTTCACTGCCTGTACCTCCATATGACACTTTTAGGTGTTCATTACTTTGTCATTATTTCACACAAGAATTAATCCAATCATGCATCATCTACTTTAGGTACAGTATGCATGATTCATGCATTTCAAAAGAATCTCTTTGTACTAGTTGGTGCATGGTAAATGTTTGAATAATTAGTTACTGTTTTACATGGTATTTCTTACAGTACACCTCTTCCACAAATGAGTTCCAGCCTCAGAAAAAACGTGGTCGTGGACAAGTTCACACTCGAGGTCGTGGACGTGGTCATAGTGAAACTGTTGGAGAAAATAGTGATCACAATCCTTTTAGGGGACGTGGGACGGTCTCAAGAGGTCATCATAGGTTTGGCCACCCAACTATGATGCAGCCAAGGTTTGGCCCACGAGGGCCTCCACCTTTCCCGTTAGGGCCATCTGACTGTATGCATGGTCCACCAATAAGGCCTCCCCCACCGTTTATTCAGGGATCTCCAAGAATGCCTCAGAATCCTGGGTCATATGAACCAAGACCTTTCTCTCATTTTCAAAACCAGATGGAAATGGCAGGTGGTCAAGAAATGGCCATGATACCTCCTGTGGATGAGAGGTATCATGATGGTCCTCCCCCAAACACAGGTGGTTGGCCACAACCACCTCCTTTACAGTTTGGGGGGCCACCACAGTTTACAATTCCTCGAGGATGCGTTTCTTCCCCAGATGTGGCTAGTCCACCTGGTATCCCTAGCCATCCACATACCCCTTCTCCTTCCCCAACAGGAAATTCATTTCAGCATAGGGATCCACCAGGACCTTTCAATGAAATGATGCATTCTCATCCTCCAGCATCCCCAGGAGTTGAACCTGTAAGAGCTGGGGAAAGAGGGTGGTTCCCCCAGCAACTGGCAGAATCCCACATGCTACCACCACCTGACCAATACCCTCCACCCCCATTACATAACATACCACCCCCACCTCCACCACATAGCATGCCACCACCAACAGCATACAGCATGCCACCACCATTTCCATCACATAACATGCCACCACCACCTGTAGCACCCAACATGCCAACCTTACCACCTGCATCTCACCCACCACCGCCACCTCCTCAAGTACCATTCGATCCTACCCAACTTCCACCACCATTACCTCCTGCTACTTATTTTGGATGAATTTTTGTAGCGTATTTGAAGAAAAATTGTTTACATCTGTGATTCATGTTTTTTCTTTCATCCTTTTTGTGATTTTCTGAAGATTTTCTGGTGTTGGTGCATTAAGTGTGACAGCTAGAAAGTGGATGCGAGTGACTGAGGCTATTCCTTCATTTGTTCCCAGCATTACCATACTAATGTAGGAAATGGCAAACATGTATGAGGAACCATCAATATTCATCTCATGTTGATTTTACTGATAAATTGCTTAAAGTGTACCTGGAAAGTTGCATATTTAACAGACTTCAGTTGAAATGCAATAAAACTGGATTGCAAATTTAGCTTACCACTGGCCAATTGTCTCAGTTACATCACTCTGTGTAAAGAGGTACTTGTGGTGTGGAAAGATGGTGTGTACTAATGATACAATATTGATTGACACGGACACAAGAATTATAAGAAAGGGATCATGAAAGGAAAGTTTGATATGAATGCCAATGATTGTGAAACGTTGTTTCTGAGAAATGATTTTGTGTGTTTATTTATCTGTCTCTATAATTATTATTACTCCATTCCCAGTTTAAATTGAGTGCATTAAGTTAATACAACCTCTGTACTTACACAACTCATTCTCAGTTTGTTAAAGTGAAACATGGATCTTTGTTATGTATAAAAGTGCTCCAGGCATTTTAACTGTATTCACTCAATTGTTTTGTCATGTGAGACCAATGCGTCCATTCATAAGAAAAAGGCTGCCATTGCATGTTCATCTGAAATATCCCCATCCCTGATCAATTCTCTAGCATACATTTGTTTATCTCTACTGCAGCCTGTCATCAGCCATATGGTCTACATGACCATACCATCCTGAAAGACTTTCATACATATGTCTTTCTGATGACTTCTCACCACATAGCCATTTCACATCTTTATTTTGTATATCATCTTAATTCCAAATATACTCGGCAAATCATTCACATCCACTTTTTATTTTTAACCTATCCTGACCTGTATTACTCGGCTTTGACATTCATATATCAGTGTTAGAAAAAGTACTTCCTTAGGCAAGCTTCTTGCTCACACTATTTTCCTTTCATCTGAGCTTTCAGTGCACTCCTAAGTTTTTCTACCTTACATGACTCTCCTTTCAATTTCAATTTCATCTTTGCTAAACTTTGTTACCAACAACTTCCAGCTCGTCATGCAACCTTATATCATGCTCTGAAATGTCTCTCAAGAACTAGTGAAACAGGTGAATTTCCTGTAGAGTGGATCTGGAAAGTGTGCACATAAGCATGAAAATTTCTTGTTTTTGAAAGAAATGGTCTGTCATAGTATGAGTGGAGGAGGGTTAAAAGTTGAGAGTCTAGATGTTTAGAAATGATGATTAGCTAGAATGGTAGTAAGGTAATTGATAAATATAGTTATGTAAGGGTGAAGAATTGGAGGTGCACTGAAGTCTGATGAATGGAAAGAACTGTAAAGTGTGCATGATAGACTGCTTGTCCTACTTATGATGCAAGTTAGTGAAATAGTTTTTCTTTCAACTGACAGTAAATATCCCTGGGGATTGGGAAAATTAGTACTAGCCTTGTATCTCCTGCATGTTGTAAAGGTGACTAAGAGGGATGGGAGTGGAGGGCTGGAAGTCTTTTCCTGTATTGCTTTCCAAAAGAGGGAACAGAGGAGCCGAATTGGGATAATTTGTCCTCTAAGACTTGGTCATCAATTCTCGATGCTACCTTGCTCACACAGGAAATAGCTGCCATGTATGAAAAAAAGGAAAAATACTAAAGATTAGAGCAGTAAAAACGGATAATATTCATAATCATACTGTAATTAGGAAAATAAGGTAAACAATGAAGATCTGCAAAAGGTATTCAGTACAAAGAAATTGTTAAAACAACACAATGAAATTCTTTTAAAGTAGTATGGCCATGTATGACAGATGACAGGATGGTCAAGAATACAGAGAGGTACAGTACAGCAGAAGGTATATGGAGAAAGGGTAGACTACAGACGATATGGGAAGTCTCAATGAATGAAATGCATATGATGAGAGGTATTTCTGATGAAAATACCAAAGAAGTGGGTTTTCATTATGTGCAGTGCAACTGTATTGTGTGTGAAGGTGGTGTTAAGCAAGTACTTAGTCACTTCTTGAATCAACATAATGCATAAAGTAAAAAAACTAAATGGTGCTTATACAGTGTAAGTTTAAAGCTCTTGTTTCATTTCAGCATCCTGTAGAATGTATATGAATGAGCTGTGAGGTCATATGCACCTGATCTACCCAGTGTAGTTGGGATCAAAATTATAAATGATAGTTAAAAGGGCAGCAGTCTGGAAGACATCCTCTGAGCAAATAAAAATACAGTATACAGATTCAGCAGTTGTAGATTGTATACTAACATGATCTGTAATAATACATACTATTATTAGAGGCCAATGATATAGATAGAATTATATCATGTTAAATGTCCATCTTGGGTTAAAACCATTGGCTCCCATTATCTTGATCATTTTACAAGTATACTACTGAAATTATTTTTTCTCTCCCTGCAAGTTTATATGGAGTTTTCAGGCAAGTCCTTCTACAATTTGGGACTAGGTGCATTAACATGGAAATTCATCTTCCACTTTCGCACAGTGTATGTGAGCGGAGGATATGCAAGTGACCTTAGGGACTTCATGCACCTGATCCACTTTATAGACTTGGGAACAGTTATTTTCTTATATTAAACAGATAATGTAAAACAAAACTCAATTATGATGAATAATTTATTAGCATATAATGCACTGCCTGATGATTTTTCCTTGAAATTCATTTTCATTTATTCATAATTACCCCAGGATCCCTTTCTGTAAGGGTTCTGGTGTGATGCTAGTACCCTTTTTCCAGGAATGCCTGCAGCCCATGGCTGTGCTATACCCAGTGGTAGGGGCAAATGGGCTCCTTTGATGTGAAAGTTCTTTGAAGAGACTGAATTGTTTCATCTGATGATGATGATGACAGTCTCGTCTAAGGTGACTTTTTGTTTGTGTAAGTGGAGTCTGGTAACATTATTTCTTAAAGTAGAGCACATAAATATTTACCACACTTATGTTTCCTGATCATCTATACTTAATGTATTACTTCCTGAGGTTGATAGACTTTATCTCATATTCATGTAGCCATTAATTGTGCTCATGGTCACTTTTACCACCTTTCTCATCCATACAGTTCAGCATTCATTCAACTATCATCCTCTTGTCTTCACACACAATTCTTTTGTTTTAATAATACAAAGCAAATTGTGTAGATAAAAATAAATAAGAAAAGCTACATTCAGACTTATGAGTGACTTTCCTAATGCATCCATATTAACAGTAAAAAGCTTAAATTTTCTATCTATCTAAATCTCTGACAACTGTTCTCACATGGAACTCTCTCCACGGGGTGGCCATAGCAACAGTCTCCATAACTAGAGAACTCCATTGCCGCTTCTTAGCCTATAAAGCCTCACCCTTAACAGGCCAGTGGCAGAGGGCAACTCTAGGGCAGTGCTTGCAGAGGCTCCTACCTAATGTTCCTACTGACTACGTCTACTTAAATACTCCTATCTAATATTCCTAACTACTACTTCTACCTGATGTTTCTACCTAATGCTCCTGCCTAAACGTTCCTATCTACTACTACTACTATCTAATGCTTTTACCATTTTGCCAAAAGGTAGGACTTGCGCATTGTGCTCATCGCAGGAAAATCTAAGAGTTATGAAAAATAAATTGTGTAGTCAAATGTTATGCAAGATAAGCAGAAGAGATTGTATGCTTGTATACAGAATGCCAGCAATCCACATGTGGTTGAGGCAGAAAGAAAAGACAGCTATCTAGGTCAAAGGTGTGCCACCTGACAACCACTGAAGTGCTGGCTCACAATGCAGCTGTCACTAACCCTTCCAACACCCAAGTGGATAGTAGCAGTGATATACCTCCCTGGTTGATGGTTGCCTACCAACTACTACTTGTTATTAAAACAATGATTGTGCTCTAGAGGAGATAATTCTCCACACACTATTAATGAAGTAGATATTGGAATTATTTACAAAGTTACAGCATCGCCAGTAAAGAAACACAAAAAATAAATAGTAACATGATTTGTACTAGATTTTTTATATATTTAAGATTTTTGCCATTATGTGGTTTTTTAGACATGTATTTTCCATAGCACAGCACCCATTTTGAAAACTACCCATTAAATAAGAGCACAGACAGCATAACTGTACTGTAGCAGTGGGCTCTTGTCTATTTTCTAAGAAAACAATGGATCAAGATACATCTCAAATATTACCTTCATCAAAAATGATGAATAAGAAATTTTCAAAGTAATTTGATACATTAACGTAATATGCAGTCCAAAAGTCTCAAGTAATTTAGAGAAGCACAAAGGAAGATTAATGAGAACATATAAATTGGTTCTGAAACCAAAAGAAATATCTGTATTTTCCTCAACAGATATGAACTAGTATGAAGTCATGGCAAGGAAGTGCTACTGATGAAAAGAGAAGTGGTTTTTGTACTTTCTCTGGCCACTTTTGAGAAACTGAGAAATTATCTGTAGATCAATAGTATTGTTGCAGGGGAAAATACTCTGCCATTCCAGAATTAGGAATGCTATAGGATTTGTACTTCCAAGTTAGACTTCATGTCTATTTCCTTTAATTTTATACACTAAAATTATTTGGATTTTGTATCACAAAGTTATCAGCACCCAGTGATATACGTTTTTTTTTTCCATGATGCTTTTGCACTTTTTCCAATGATGCTTTTGCACAAAGATGAGACAAACTTACAGATGATGCATTTGAGGTATATATGTTTTGTCATAGTCTTTGTAGTATTGCACTATGCCTTATTTTGCAGTAATGCACAACTGTTGCATTTTTGAAAAAGGCATTTGTCATCATTACAATCTATAGTTCAGCTCATCTGTACAATAATTTTTCCTTCTAGGCTGTTGCTCCATATATGATCGTCTCGTGCTCCACGGTTTTCTGAAGCTCTATTGGCCGTAGGTTAACATAGACACCATCCTTGGGCTGCAGGGTGAGCACTCTAGGGTCAAGAGGCAGTGGATGAGGAGATACTGGGCAAGGCAGAACCTCTAGGTTGGTGAGCAGTGACACTATTCCTGCCTTAACACTTAACAGAGCAAACTTCACTCCTGTCAGAGTTAGATGGGTCATGATGATGAAAGTTACACTGGCTATTAACATATATATATGTACCTGCAATGCATATATAAGACTTTTGTTAGACCCCAAACTGAACTATGCTCTGACTGCTTGGTCTCGTTCATAAAAGTTAATTGTGATGTATAGGGCCAACAAAATGCATCAATGATGTTACAGAAGCTGAAATGGTAATGTTCAAAAAGAAAAGAAAACCATTTGGCCATCCCATTAAGCATAAAGGAATAAGGGGATATTCAACTGTTACTGAGTAACTATGATTACATGATGTAAATATGGAACCTGCATATAATGTACACTTACAGGTCACAGGAACACAATGAGTAAATTCATGTCAGGCTGAATCTCAAAAATTATTTCTCTTAGAACAAAGCATTTGATAGAATATAATCAAAAAAGGATAATGTAAATGTATTAATAAGATATTCAAAATGTTAACTAGGGATACAAGATTAAGACGTGGAGGCTGTGAGTTTAAAGTTCAGCATAAGAATACACATGATTATGAATGCCTAATGGCATAAAAATAAAGACTTATAAAGGACTTACCAACACAGCTGCGGGGTCCAGCACCAAAAGGTAAGTAAGTGTATGGCAAGATAGAAGCTCGGGCAGACCCCAGGAACCTCTCTGGTAGGAACTGTTGAGGGTGTGGCCAGTAGCGGGCATCCCTGTGCACGTTCCACACTGGGACCAGTACACCCATCCCCACCCCCACCTCCAACCCACATACACCCACACTAGGGAAGGAAGATGAGGTCATAGTTCATGCAAGATGAATGAAAAGAGCTCTACATTCCCACATAGAGTACGGAGCATAGTATTGTGGAGTGAAAGCCTTTTTTGAGTAATGTATTGCATCACCTCACATGACTTCCAAATAGAGACAGCATTGTTGTTACAATGTTCACTAGTGATGAGCAGTACCAACCATAATCTGTGATCATTTTAAATGATGCCAAAGCAGACTCTTATCTTAGTTTTCTTACAATATGATAAAGGTATAAGACATTCTACTTTCTTCTGTTTGGAAGTTGATACAATGAAATGATAACATGATTGTGGATAATATTGTAAATGATGGCTCCCACATGACTGTATGAATCCCATCATGGCTTCCACATGAAAAAATGGCTTTAACAGCCAAGAAGCCATGGCTATTAAAGGATGGAGCAGCTTCAAATGATTAGGGTTTCCCCAAATAATGGTGTGGCCTAAGATGATGTGGCTCCAAGGTGACTGTGAATATCCCTCAAGTTAATGTTACTCTGGATGATGGAATGACCTCAAATTAATGAAGTGGCTCCAAGTCAATGGAGCAACCTTCAGATAATAATGTAGTGCTCTCAAGATGATAACTGTGCCCTCAAGATAATGCTGTGGTACCCAGAAGATGGTGTAAGTTTCAGATGATGACTTGTCTCCCAGATGTTTGTGTGGTTGCCAGATAGTTTGCCTTTAGATGGTGGTGTAGTTCTCGTAACATTCATGTTGCCCTTAAGAAAGTGAGGCCTTCTTCTTATGGTATGAACTTCACATGAAAGGGGATTTTCAGATGGTATTATAAGCTGATGATTATAGGGTAGCTTGTAGATGACATTGGGGTGTTCTGAGATGGCATAGCCCAAACATAATAATGGGGTCACCCCCATACAATATTTTGTCCAATACTAATTGGTATGACTGTTGATGGTGAACCCTGATAGTGTCACGATCTGTAGATGATAACTGTTTTGCTATGAGAAGATGGTATGCCCATATGTGGTATGGACTCAGAATAATTATGTGACCCTAGATGAAGGTGCAGTCTCTTCATGATGGACCACTGGCAAAGCAATGGTCCCCAGATGATGTCGGTGCCTTCAGATGATACTGTAGCCCCACATGATGCTGTGCTACCCAAAAGATAGCTTGGCTTTTGAAATAATGCTATTGTTTCTAGATTATGCAGTAAACTTTCTAAGGTTCTTTGGCCCCTAGACGAGTGATTTTGTTCAGAAAATGGTCAGTCTTAGAAAAACTATAGTGTCACTGAAATGAGTGTTGGGTTCAGTATTATGATAAGGCCCCTTGATTAAGGTAAGGAGTTGAAATGGGTTAGTAAGTTCACAACAATATTTAAACTGTAAAACAACTGTAGACCTTAAGCCAAATTTTTTTACTGATCTATAACAGTACCAGATTAATGCATGGGCCACCAGGGCCCAGGTCTAGGGCTCTGGCTATAAAAGGGCTCC
>JAUUDZ010147132.1:0-18706 GCA_032361705.1 Panulirus versicolor | reverse complement strand
TGTGTGTGTGTGTGTGTGTGTTTTATTCATATTCGCCATTTCCCGCGTTGGCGACGTAGCGTTAAGAACAGAGGACTTGGAAAATTAAAAAAACGAGTACGAGTAGGAAGAGAGGAGAGAGAATGGTTCCAAGTAGAGTTGCTTTGCGGCAGGGATGCGTGACGGTTGAATGTAAGAGTCATACGGAGAGGGACGAAAATGAAGTCTTCAGAGGATGATAGGGCCTGGAAAGTGCGTCAGTTGTTTACTGGTGATTTATTCGACTGAGAAACTGCAGTTGATGGTTGAATGCATTACACATGACAACTATATATTGAATCTGTAAATAATGTATTGTATGTGGGTGTGCGTGCGCGTAACTGCAAACAAACGCGTTTTATGTGTTTGATGTTATATGTGTGTGTCCTGCCTACGCGTACATTTTATGTACGTCCGTGTGAGCATCCTGCTGAATAAGACCGCTTTAATGCCTCGACGCTTAGCAAGTCATGAAGTCAGCAGGTTAAGTACTATGTTGGCTCTTGTGGGTGGAAACACACAACTGGTAACATTTGATTATGGGTACGAGATTATTCCATACATATTGGTCTAAGAGATGGGAAGTTTAAGTCAGTGGACCACCACATCACTGCAAAATATATAGATTCTCTTTACTTATCTGTTATCATTACTCCGTTTCCGTATTAGTGGGGTGGATCAGGGATATACAAATATAGATTCTCACTTTTATTATATTGTACAGTCTTTTAGGTCCTGTTCCTACAATGAATGATTAGATTTATTTATGATTAAAGAGTTACGTCACACTTCATTTATGAAGATAGATAGTTTACCTTTCATTTTGATTGGTATTAGAATGTAAAACGAGTTAAGGCTAATCCTAGGGTTAAAACGAGTTAAGGTTAATCCTGGGATTAAGGTAAAATTGCATTCATCCTCACATAACGTCTAGAATGCATTTTACAAGTTAAGGTAAATTGTAACCGAGTCTGTACTCAGTGCAGCGTAATGAGCTCTGATATACAAGTTACTTATTGTTTTAGTGAGGGCATAGGTCATTTGTTCGTGTGTGTATGTATGTTGTTGAACTTTATGGCCATCAAAAGCTAAATACTATTAAACCAGAATCCTTACTGTAAGTTAAACAAGATTCCCCCCAGAATTACTTTCTGTACAGTGCACTGCTCCGTGACCTGTGACGTTCTTCACATTAACGATTAAGAATAGGTACACGTACCATTATCGACATGTAATGAATGTTTATTGTTAATATTCAATGAATTACAAGTATCATTAAGATGTTAGTCGTAGGTTCATGGTTATATAGCAACAGGTCTTGATGTATGGGAGGTAGAAGAAAGGTCACATTTAAATTTAGCGCGCGCGCGATGCCTCCGACTGGTGGTGCCATCTATGCGCTGGTCATTGTTTTGCTCGGCGGGAGGACATGTTTACTTTCGTATGTGTGTAAAATATCGTGATTTTTAACTCTCGTAGACTTCAGTCCTCTCTCAAAAGGATACTGTCGTTTATTTAAGGTAAGAGGTACGTTGTGTATTATTTATGGTGGGTAGAAGTGGGCGAGTGAGCAGGAATGATTGAGGGAAATGTTTGGGTTGGCTGAACGAGCAAGCGAAGTCGGCCAGAGCGGCAAAACTCACTCCGCCGCACCGACACACGACGTGACTTTTGTCAACTGTCAAAAATAAACGTGATAGTTCAGACGCGGAAACATTTAAACCCCCGCAAAGTAAAGAGTTTAACAGATTCATTGGTTTACTAAGATCTCATAGGGAAGAATAGTAAGGAAACAAAATGGAAAAGTTGAATATTAGTGAAATATCCGATCAACATAGGTCTATCAGGACCTGTAAAGTAACAATACTCTTATTTGCTCTCCCCTGATTGACATACTTCAACTTATGAACAGCTTAAACATGTTCCTTGATTTGGGATGGCACAGTTAGAAGTACGTGTGTTTTACCAACATTTTAAAGCATTTACAAGCTAATTGGCTTGATTGGAAAGCAGATTTTCGTGAGAGGGTGCTGTAGGCTGATATTTGAATAGTGGAATTACACAATCCAGGGATATGAATCATGACATGCTTTCTTATTTACAAAAGCATGTGCGTATTACATTGGTTTGCTATAGGTTTGGGATTAGTGTGTTATTGTTACGTTTAAAACCTCCTAACTGTTGATGGCTAAAGGGATTGTGTTCTTGCACAGGTACGAATTAATAGTATTACATTTCGTAGGTCATTGTAACTTTGATATAGGTATTAAGTATGAGGTGTAGCTACACAAAGGCTTGAGAGTGTTTTACCATTTTCCAATTTTGCTAGTTGTCAACCCACGCCCTTTTAAGTGCAAGTCTTTAAGATGTTTTATGTTTACTCGGTCAGTTGTAAGGATCATGAAACAAACTCATTGTACATCGTGATATAATGCAAGGTGAATCATAACCGTGGTCATGTTATGTCAGTATTTGTTGATAGGATAGAATTTGACTTGTTTTCGACTTTGAAACTCATACATATAACATAACCTCACTAAAGTTTTGTTGACATGATTAACACTGGTTACATGAGTATCTTTAAGAAGGTTTTTGTTTTTGTGCCTGAGTAATATTCAGAAGGCTTGATAACTACATTTTACATAAGTGGTGTGTGAATACCTGGGTGGTTTTGTTATGTATATTGTTTCACTATAAGAAAAAGATGGAATGCTTTGAATAGTGTATGCTAGCCTAGAAGAAATGAATTGGGCAAATTTTCACTTTCCACAGGTTTATAGTATACTGCATTCAAAGATTGCTTTATTCACATTATTCACATTTCAGGGGCATATCACTTATGCACCAAATTCATTTTTCTTTATATGTTGTTGAGCTTTTCCACACCCATGCCTTATGTGGCTTTTTTTGTTTGTGTTTTGATGATTTCTTAGTAGGTATTTGAAATTTGATATAATGATGCACATTGAAATCTTTATGTAAAATGCATCAGTTATTGATAGAAGTCCTCTGAAACATGACAGGGCTGAATATAAGAGAATTAAGGGGATAACCTTAATCAAAGAGTTTTAAAGAAGTAGTCACAGTTAGTAGGAAAGACATGAAATGAGAAAGAGTAGGAAAGCTTAGACATACAAGGAAATAAACAGTCATGACAGCAGCCTGTCCTTGAGTTGCTTATAGCCACAAATCAATCATGTCATGCTGAGGCTTACTGAGTATTTAGTGGTCTATATAATGGCAGGGGCATATAAGCTCCAAGTTCCCAGGAACAGAGAGCCAGTATTGTGGCACAGAGCAAATAGAATAGGTCTGGTTTTGACATTTTTGAAAATTGACATGTCAAACTGCCTAGGACTTTGTTGTCACTTAGCTGTTTAGAATAGAAGACTTTGTTATTATCAGCTCCATGTATATTACAAATTGAGCACATTGCAGTAATGTAGAAACTTTTTTTGGGTAGCCAATTTTTATTTACATTTATTTATGTTCTTTCTTTAGGTTGAGTTCAGAAAACTTACAGCTTTTTGTAACAACCCTGGGAATGATACCTTGAAGGTTTTTCAATTTTACTATTGTTTTTCATTTGTAGGCCCTAATTGAAATCAATTTAGCCAGACTTTTGTTACCTTATGTGGGTGTAATGTTGAGAATACTGCCTGTATGTTAGGAGTGGAATAGTGTCTAATTGGGTAACCTGCTACATCCACCAATTTAGACCCAGGGATCTTGAATCTGCCTTTGTATACCAGTCTTTGCACATCATTTCCATGTGCTCGTTGATGTCCCTGCCATCTGTTTCTTTATCTTCTTTTTCAGTCTTCCTTCCTGTACCCTACTGATATAGCATTTTCTTTCTTTTTCTCACCAGTCCTTTCTAAGTGGCCATACTGGTATGAGTTTTAGAACTCATTATTATCTGGTCGCTTGACAGTTCCTTCCCCCCTCTCATTTTTATACTCAACATTTTCACAAGCATGTCTTCATTCTCACTGATGTTTTTTAGTTCTACTTCACGTCTTTTTAGAGGAAACAGAGTAAGAGATTTTTCTTCCTTATCTGATAAACTCATTTAGCTCTGCACTGCGTGTTGTCATGCCATCATATGCAAGGCTTTTTGTTTTTATGAAGACATTTTCTGTGACTCTTACTACGCATACCTCCATGTCTCAGACGCTTGTCTGTCACAATATCATCTAAGACATTTTGGATTCCTTCATAGTGTGCACCTCATCTCCTTACCTCTTCTCTGCCTATTAACACTACTCAGCTACCCTGTCTTCTCCTCATACTGATTCTCCCTTTTGTTTTGTTTGTGATCTGTTCCCTCCTTCCAAATGCCAGTATTTTTTACCCCATTACTCATTTGCCCTCCTTTTCAGCCCCTGTGCCTTCCTTAAGACCTCCTACTGCTCTTTTGTACATCTCCCAGTCACTCACGCTCCTTCCTTGCAAAAATCACTTAACACCTCAGCTTTCTTTTTTCCTAGCTATCTGACTCATTCTACCACTCACTACCCTTATCAAATGTTTACATCCCACTTTCCACATACCACACAGTTTACAGTACATATAGCCAGTGCTTTCATATATACCTTACATTCTTCATCTGTTCCCCCAAATTCTTTTACTCCCACCTTTCACCATTCTTCCAAACTTTTTCTGTGCATGGCCTACACTTGAAACAGACCACTATCAATATACCACGCTCTGTTGTGTTGTACATTAGACTCTAATTCAGCATTTGTTGCTGTTTCACTGATAAGTCAGACAATGTTGAGAATGCTGGTGATTAGGGATTGAGACAGGTGTTAGTGTAGAGGAATTAGGGGTGGTGTGAACGATTTGTCAAACTTTCTAAAGTAAGTTTATCCAGTTCATTATGTGAAATTTATCATTTTGATGTTTTTAGCAACTGGTTTGATATTCTCACTTTTATAGCATAATAAGACTATGAGACTTTGGTGTTCCATATAATGGTGACCATCAGTGGCTGGAATACACTAAGAATCTAATGTTATTTTGCTTTGATATCATTATGGAAGCATTATAACTGAAAAGCCTTACAGTACTTAGATATTTCATTATCAGTTGAAGAGAATATTAAGAAAAAATACAAATTTTCTTTGTTGCTATTGTGAAAACTTTGTGTTCTACAAATTTCTATACTAATTCTGTGATAGATATCACAAAACCTCACTCATTGAACTATCATTCTTCAGAGACTCCATGTAATGTGTCATAAATGTTTTGGTGTTTACCTTTGTACTATTTGGTGGCACCGTAATTTATTCTGATATATAACCAAATGGTTAGAAAGAAATTTGCCCACATATATATTACATTCCTTCTTTAGCTTCATGCTTCTCTTTCTGGTCATCATCCTCTATTTGATATGATGAATTATGTTGAGTTACATATTGGAATTAAGCATTTTGAAAATTCAGAAGACCTCATAGTTTGCCTTTTTAGGAGAAATGAGTTTAGAGCTCTGAGTCTTCTACAAAAGGTTTATAGAATTTGATTAGTTAGTAGGCTATGTATTATTATTTTTCTCTTCGACAAAGTTTGATGACCAGAATGGAACAATTGTGTCTGATAAGGGCATTGTACAGAGTAAGTATTGCATCTTGTTTAGCTTTTTATATATATAGCTGTTAAACTTTACTTTCTTTTTTTCATCATTTTATTAATCTGGAGAGATTATTGGGCTACAAATGGCTGAAAAGGTCATGTATTACTCACAATCTTTTAGCTGGACATATTAGATAGATAAAAATTTGTAAAATTACACTTGGTAAAGTATGGGCATGAGATACAATGTGATACTGTATAGACATGAAATATACATGAAATTATTGTCCTCAACCTGCACACTTCAGTTGATCTCTTGCTGAAGTAACAGAGTAGGAAGAATGTGCAGATTGAATACACTGAGAAGCTTTTAGTCCTTTAGGGTAAAGATCTCAAAGTCAGGGGCCTATATCTGTTAAAACATGATAGTAGATATTTAGAACATTGTGGGTAGGCCACTGGAATGCTTCAAAATGAAGCAAGACTTTTCCTGTTTGGTTTGTCTTGCCATTCAGGTTGCGCAGCATTATATTACTAAATTAAGACTTGCAACAACAGATCATTTGGTAAACCTGGCCCTACTTAGTAAGGTTGATTGCAGACTGAGTTGTAGGGTAAAGGACTGTCCCAGAATTAGAATTATTTATATTTTAAGGGTATTTACTAGATGATCTTGCATATGGTTGAAGTTTAGAATGACCAAATTGATTTTGTCAAACCTTTTGTTATTGTTATTTTTTGTAATAGCATAGGTATCTATAGGATTCTGTTTTCCTATGAATTTGCTAACTAGACTATCCTTGTGTTCTTACAGGCCATTAGAGCATGGAAGACCTTTCCAGCTTGGTTGCCTAATGGAGGCCTTCACTCATAACCACAAAGAAAGAGACAGACACATACCCCGACCTCATGGTCCTGGAAAATTGGGTTGTTGTCTCCTCATAGCCCAGCCTGAAGTTGTTAGAAATGGAATCCGACGACCAGGACTTTGTGGAGTCGGGCTCTGGGGTGATGGTTTCCAACCTCCCCCTCCTTTTTTCCCGGGGTAGCCCTTCATCCCTTTATGAAATGAGTGTGGTGAGTGTGATGCCTGGTTTAGAGCCTGTTTAGTACATTATTTTGAAAAGAGAAGTGAGGCCTTTCTCAGAGGAAGGGGTGTTGGTTAGAGAATGAAAGATGAAGGCTGAGAGAAAACTATATTACAGTACAGTATATAGAAAAGACCTTCAAAGGTAAGGATAGTCATGCAGCTATGGAAAGGATGCTAGGAATATGCTAGCACACTTTTAAGTGTATGCTGATGAAACATGATTAGAACAGATATAAGGTTTATAATTAAAGTGCAGGCTGTTGGTAAGAGGATAGTTGAATAGGCTTAGGAATGAGCAATCTTAAGGGAGAATGATATTAATCTTAGAATTTTTCATAGATTGATGATTTTAATGCTGTTTTTATGGACATAGATAAGAAAATGTGAATAAGAATTATGTTTCGGTACATGAGGCCCAAGGTGATGTAGAAGGACTGAGGTATATATGTGAGAGGGATACAGTTGGGGATGAATGTGAGATGTGCCATATCTGATATGTAGAAAGGATTGTGCTTGGTTGCTTTAACATAGTAGATACCAGCTAAGGACATAGATATTTGTATTAATATAGGAAGAACATCCATAAGCAAATGCAAATCACTATGAAAGAAGCTTTTACTGTACTCGTTAAGATATCTGAAAGAACTTTGTATAATGCATAGGAGATTATTAAAAAAAAAGAATAATTGGAGGAGAATAAAAGAAGGGATGCATCATGACAGAAGAGTTTTGATATTTTTAGCTGATTTAGAGTGCCATGATTATAAATAAAAGAGAGATTATTGTTTTAGAAGTTGCAGAAAGAGAATAGGATTGATTGTAATTTCAGTAGTGATAGAAAAAGGACATTGTGGATTACTGACAAGCCAGAAGTGGAGGCAAATATGATTTGTTCCAGTGGAGACTAGAGGAACACCAAGGATACAAAAAATGATATTGAAAATATGGGGGGAGATACAGAAAAGAAAAGGAGTAAGGAAAAAGAATAATTATATGAAGGGTTGAACCATTCCAAATTCTAGTGCAGTTAATATGAGAGGTAGGAGATTATTATGTTTATGCACCTGGTATAGAGAGGAGTGACAAAGAGGTGAATGTTAGAGTAGATGAGTAAGTGCATCAGCAGTTTTCATGTGAGGGATTGGCTATATATATGTGATTTAAATGCAAAAATGGGTGATGTGGAAATTGAGGGTATGATTGGACGGAATAGGGTACTTAGTGGTGTTGTGAACAGCTTGTGGAATTGTGTACAGAAACAAGATTGATGATTTGGAATACCTGGTGTAATAAAAGGGACATACATAAGTATAGGTGGATGAATAAAGTTAAATGAACAGTATTGAGTATTGTTTTAATCGATAGCCATTGAAAAGAAACTAGAATGTATCTGTGTTGAGAGGTTCAGCTGATCAGATGTTAGATCACTTTTTTGGTTGAGATCAGTGTGAAAATTTGTGGAACCTTTTGGAAAAGAGATGACATGGGTGGGAAGAGGGTGGTGAAATTGAGAAAGTTTGGAAATAAGATTATGTGAGTAGAAACCTGGAGAGATAGGTAAAGAATGGCAAAAGGTGGAAGTAAATGAAACTGTGGGTGTGGGTAAGGAATGGGAGTTATTCAGGGAAGTAAAGCTTACATAGGTGGGATAGGTGTTTGGTATTTGGAAGGTGGGTTGTGGACAGATGAGAAAGGATATTGAGTAGAGGAATGGCTCAAGTCAGAATTGGTAATGAGTGGTAGGATTAGGAACTAAAAGTTGTTAGTGAAAGAAAAGAGAGAGTTGTTCTGGTAAGTTTAAGTAGGAAAAGATTGAAGAAAGTTGGAGAAAGAATTGTATCATGGGGGACTCCATTGTAGAGCATCAGGGTTTTAGAGGTTAAGCCTTTGTGAGTGAGTATTTATGAGAGAGCTGAAGAGGTGTGCTAAAATGCTTTGGACATATGGAAAGTATGATTAAAAGGGAATATAAGTAGAAATGGAGGTACCAAAGAAAAAGGTAATAATGAGGAGGTGGAAGGACGGCAAGACTGAACTACAGCCTCACCAAAAGTGACTTTTCACTCTTGGTGCAACCTCTTTCATTTTTAGCCTGGAAACACCAGGATCTGATTTTGTTGCATTATATGTGACTGCTAGAAAGAGGATGCAAGTGAATGAGACCAATTTTCCATTTTTCTTTGTGCTACTTTGCTTTATGGGATATGGCAAATATGAAAAAATATTCCTTCTATATTAATTATTATTGTTTATTTCTTATTGAATAGTCTAAAAACATATTTTTGGTCTCTGAGTAGACCATCAGCAGTGTATTGTTTTAGATTTAATCTCATCTTTCTATCATTTATTGGCTTGAAGTTTTTAACTGGATTGTGTTTGCACAAATGAATAACTTACTATTAAAGTCATGTGTTATTTTTTGCTTTAATTAGTAAGTTTAAAAAGATTATAAAATGAACAGTTTACTTTGGCTTTTCTATTTTCATTTGTTTATTTTCAATTGTAATTATTATGAAATGCTACTTTCAACATACATAACACAATTGAAACAAAATATCTTTTATTATGGTGTAGAATATGCCATCATATAGTTTTTTAATCTTTCTGTTAAATACCAGTTCAAAGTGTGGGTATAGTTTTTTGACCACAGAGAATTTTCTCATTTCAGGCTGAGCTGGAAGTGTTTGTTCCATTTATGGTACGTTGTAGTCTTGGAGAAGAACGTCCTGTGCCATGGTCACAGCTCCCTAGACCAACTTGGTGGCCAAGTAAACGGCCTTTTCGAATGCCAACAGCAAACAATACTACAGCAACACGTACAGCTCTTGTGAGTTTTATTACCTTTCTTTATGTATTTGTATACTAAAGATTAATTGTTAATGCATATATGAATTGAAAGTGCTTTCTGTTAGAAGTGGTGTGAACAGAGATTGGTCACATGACAAATCATTGAGGTGTATTAAGTGAAATGCAAGAAATACTTATACCCCCACCAGACACTGCTAAGCATTGAAGTTATTTTCCTGGATATCTTTTGTTATAGCAGTCTATTAATTTATGAGCAGTTGAAACTTTTGTTTGGTGGTTTTCAATTCTTAGACAAGATTTTCCCCATCTGACTCTTAAGAATGGTTTATACCTGAAACAGCTTACCACCAATATGGCACACTTTGTCAAGAGATTATTTAATAAAAACTCACTGAAATATGTTCTGAGGGGCTTTGCTGCTATTTGGCTGGAGTGAGATAAGTGAAGTTCACTGGGAGATATAGAGAAGTGAGGTAGGCTTGTTTATGGTATCCCCTGAATTATCTGATTCAGTAGCTGTAACCAAATTGTAGTTAGTGCAAACAAATGTAATCGATATTTACTGAAAAAGGTGATAAGGGCTTGAGGTGTTATTGGGGTGGATTGAGGAGTGAAGTTTACTGGGAGATAGGTATGTCTACATCACCCCTGCAAATTATTTGAGTCAGCATCTACTACCATATCACAGGTAATGCAGGCAGTAATGGAAATTGTTTGTTTTCTAAATATGCCCAAAATAACTGGTGAATGTGAGAAAACTATGACAAGTGCATGAGTTGGACAACAAGCATTTTTGTTTACAATCTCACTGCTGATAGGAGGGAAATGAATCCAAACAATTGTTTGTTTTGCCAGTGCGCATGAGACACAAGTCTGAAATTATTTTGCTTTGGCATCATTATAAAATACATTAGTAACCCATTGACTGTTGCTTTGCCAACTCCCATGCATTTGACTGTGAGTGTCCCATATATGGTCTGGCGCATTTTAAAATCTTGGGGACGGCAAATGATGGAGGGAGTAGTTAGTCAGGAAGCAACTACTGGCAATACTTGCATGTCTGAACCCACTTTTTTTTTTTTGACTTGGCAACTCCTTCATAAGGCCAAAACTAGAATATGTTTCTCAAATTTTTGTCATCACATCTATAAAAGGGTTAATAGAGAAGTTCCAGAGGGCAAGAGAGCTAAGATATAGAGAAAGGTTAAATTTGCAAACCTTGAAGAGAGAAGAGCAAGTAGTGACCAAATCACAGCTGTTAAGTTTTTAAACATTGATGACATGGAGTGGTGGATGAATGGAACAGGATTACTTAAGATGATGTTAATGCAGACATCTTACATAAATTTATGAATTATGACAGTAGATGTTGATGAGTGGATGTGGCCTTTCTTCGTTTGTTCCCGGTGCCACTTTGCTAACATGAGAAATGGTAATGAAACATTAGAAAGATGATTGAAGAGAATGTTTTGCAATTATAAAAAACATACTGTAGTACAAGTAGATTTTTACAAACAAATAGGCTTCCAGTATATAGTGTTTACCATTACTAATCATGAATCAGCATGGACTTCACCCATGCATGCCTGTTTTTTTCCACATCTTTTGCCCTTTTTTTTTAAACTCATTTGGTCACTAACCATCAGAATGCTGTGGAGGATAGTGCATCATTTTTGCACTGCTTATGCAGCAAAGAAACTGTGTGTATTTAATGTACAAAGACTTTACATTGATGTTGCATAAAGGTGTTTTTAGTTAATGGAACTTATAATTCAGAATCAAAGCATAGTTGAATAGGACTTATAATTCAGAATCATAGCATAGTTGAATGGAACTTATACTTCAGAATCATAGCATAGTTGCATAATGAGATGTTATGCTATGAGGAGAGAAGCTTTGCACTGCTGAGAGTGTTGCAACCTGAATATTTATTTATTTGGTAAGCACACCACACATGTAGGTAACCTGTTGCTATATTGATGTATACATTTTTATGACCAGAGAAATAGCTCTTTCAGATGATACTATGATTTTTTCTTTTTACTGCACCTGAGATTTTTGAATACATGACCATGTATATCTCACAGTCAATTGCCAGAGGTGTCCTGTACCATATACGGTACATCAGCGGTCTTGGGTTATGGGTTGTATACAGAATCACAAATCTTGTGATATGCAGTTGGCATAGATCCCAGAGAGTTATGTGATGATTTATTGACTACACTGTGTCATTATGAGTGTCTCATGAGAAAAACATTAGGTAAAAGCAAAGCAACTGTAACTCTTGAATACTGAGTCATCATATCAAGACTTTTGTAGCAGGTTTCAGGAATCACCATATGAACACTGAAAAGATAATGAGTTTTGTTTATATTCGCCACCAATATTTTGACTTGTCAGGCTCCTAATGTTGCCATGGTCAATATAGCTGCTTTCAAGAGACCCCCCACTCTCTGGAACAAATTGTAGAAGTGTAAAATACATATGTGAATGTATGTAGTATTTATTTATTATGCTAATCGCCGTTTCCTGCATCATCAAGGCAGCGCCAGGAAACAGACAAAAGAATTTACCATCCACTCATTTACACATATATGTACATAACACCTATACACGCACATATGCATATCAACATATACACATAAACATACACAGACATTTGCATATATACACAATGTACATATTCATACTTGCTTCCATTCCTGGTGCTACCCCGCCCTACAGGAAACAGCATCGCGACTCCCTGCTTCAGCGAGGTAGTGCCAGGAAAAGACAAAAAAGGCCACATTCATTCACACTCAGTCTCTAGCTGTCGTGTTTAAAGCACCGAAACCACAGCTCCCTCTCCACATCCAGGCCCCACAGACCTTTCCATAGTTTACCCCAGATGTTTCACATATCCTGTACTTTTACATTTATTTCTTTCATTTCATGTTGGGAAAAAGAACTTTAAGAACCTGTTGTTAGTCCATTTCATGTTCAACTTTCTGCAAGTCCCCCACATTTTGAGCATTAAGCCTTGCTATATGTTATTCTGCTTCATAGCAAAACCTCATCGTAAGTATTTGTAGGAAGATAGGTAATCTTTCTCATCTTAGAAATCAGAATTTTCAAAGTGATTTGAACCACATTAAATGCTGTTTCAAGCTTTTGTATTCCTTTCCACAGGTGGAACTGGTGGAACAGTGTTATACGTTCCATGGCTGTGAGTACTTATTACAGTTTTGTGTCTCACTGGTAACTCAGATGCCTCCATCTGGATACCGGTTTAATGATAACCGTGATGGCACCACATCTATGTACCATGGTTCCACTGGGAAGCTCCTTGTCACCTTCCGGAATGAGAACCGGGTGAGTATGGATTTTTTTATGATTGCTTTCACTTGAATTTATGGCCTATTCCTCCCCAGCTATAGAGCATATGTGTGCATTGCATTGTAGAAGAGGCTTATACCTTACCTGACTTTACCATACCTTCAAGCTCCAAGATCCTTTTCAATGGGGCTCTCGCAGTGCCCAGAAAGCTAACCTGGTCCATTGGTCAGGACCGCAGGTCTATAAGTATGGTGAAGTGTGTTTATCTTTGTTGGGTGTGTGGAGGATAGTAGAGAGTAGTTTTTGTCTGGAAGATGCACATTGGAAATAGAGTGCGTTCATATTTTGAGTAGACGTTTCTAGTGATTTGGATGGTGTGCAGATTGTAGACAAGAAAATGTAACTCATACATGCCCAGGAGTAGGTTCAGAAGGGTGTGTGTCTAGTGAAGCATAGTCTAAGATTGAGGAAGAGAGCAGTTGTGTAATACTTGTTGAGTCCCTAGTATAATCTGAATATGTTTTGTTAATTTTGTATTTGCTGGGGAAAGGGAGGTCACTGAATAAGGTTCCTTAAGTGTGCCTTCCTTGTGCTTTTTACTTCTGCTTGGACATTAGTAGTTGGTTATGAAGTAGTTTATGTGTTACAGGTCATGTGGTTTTGCAAAGAATTGGTTGCCTAGCATGGAGAGGGGGTTATCTCATCTAGTGTAGGTTGCTAATATGTGAGGCTTGGGTGAGCTGTTTATTTGTTTTTTGGGGATTAGTGGTTGGTTAAGAAGTTGTTTGGCGGGGAGGGGTCATAGGCTGTTGCAGAGAATTGGATGCTAAGCATATTGAGACGGGATTGCATTGGATATATTTTTGTTTCGTTTTGCAGGTGTTGAAAGTTAGTGGTTGTGAGGCTTTTTGTTTTGTGTCGTATGTAGTTTTGATATGTTTGCATATGGAAGAAAGGATGACTAGTAGGTGAGGGATAGTTTAGGTTGGAGTAGATTGATTGTTTTACAAGATACTGAGGGACTTCTTTTCTTGTCTGAAGATGTTTTGTATGTGTGTTATTGTGTTTAAACATGAAGTGGTTTGGGGAAAACAGCAGAATGGACTTGGGGCCTGATTTTGGATAGGGGCCTGTGGTTTTGGTGCATTCCATATGACAGTAGGAGATTGAATGGAAGGGAATTAGGCTGTTTCTTTGTTCTTGATGATACTGTACTAATGTGGGGAATGGTAAACAAGTATGAAAGGGAGAAAAGAAAGAAGTATATTTTATTTCATGCTTTACTTTCACTGTATATTTATTTCATGAGCATATCCAAAGAAAACTCATATTTTAAAAAAAAGTCTAGGTTAGACCATTTTATGTGCATTTCCAGCTTGAAATGATCATGAAGTTTTCTTATGTGGGATTACAATTATTAATTGAAATTAGCGTTGCAAGTTTCGGTTTTTCTTGAGGAGTAAAATATAACGAAAATGTTTTTCTGCATATAATGGTAAAATTGAGTGATAGGATTGAAGGAGAAGCCAGATATATTCCAATGTATGAACTTACAAATGGTGATACAAAATATTATCGTAAATCATAAGTATCTTGAATTATATTTGTGTAGGTATTAGAAAATCATGTATGTAATAAAAAGATTGTTTGCGCTATCTGGCTTAATTCCCTAATATTTCTTCTATCTCCTGTGCTGTAACATTTCTCTTCTTGACTCAAGAAAACCCAGATGTTGAAAAAAAGTTAAAAGAAACGATCCAAACATAATTTAAGATCAGAGACCAACTTTTTATATAAGCATATCTTCATTGTAATTACTCTATACTGTGAAAAACCATGTAATATACCCTTTCATTGTATGTCATGATGATATGCATGTAACTTACATAAATTGTGGTGAGAGTAAAAGAAAATGTATGCATAGCTATAAATATTAGTGGATCAGTTTTTGTTTGTATATACATTTGTACTTACTGACATCATGCACAGAGGGTAATTTTCCATGCAGCCTTGTGGGCATTTTGGAGTTTGCGTAATATCTATTAATATATGGAGTAGAGGGAAAAATGTGTAAACATGAAGTCCATTGCTCTCCATATCTTAAAACAGGGTCCTTTGCTCTCCATGTTTTAGCACAGAGTCCATTCCTCTTGTCTCAACTCTGAGTCCATTGCTTTCCATATCAGAATACAGATGAATAAAAGCAAGGTAATTAGGTGTAGCAGGGCAGAGGGACAGGTTACCTGAAATGTGAGTTTGAATGGAGGTGATTTGGTAGAAGTGAAGTGTTTGAGATACCTGTGGGTGGACATAGCATAGAATGGAGCCATGGAAGTGAGCTCCATGGAGAAATAGAGTTTTGATATTTAACAGTAAAAAGAATTTTTAATTCCACAATTGGAATTTTTGCAGTGAAGGGGGAATACTTACCACGTATTCCCTGCTTGTTGTAAAAGGCGACTAAAAGGGGAGGGAGCATGAACTGGAAATCCTCCTATTCAGTTTTTGCTATTTGAAAAGAAGGAACAGAGATTGGGGCCAAGTGAGGATTTTCTTTTCTAGGCTCAGTCCTCTGTTCTTAATGCTACCTTGCTAATGCAGGAAATGGCAAATATATTTATTTATATTTATTTTGCTTTGTCGCTGTCTCCCGCGTTAGCGAGGTAGTGCAAGGAAACAGACGAGTGGATGGGCCATTCTTTGTCTGTTTCCTGGCGCTGCCTCACTGACTTGGGAAATGGCAATTATGTATAGTATATATATATATATATATACTTATATGTGTGTGTGTGTGTGTGTGTGTGTATGTATAATGTCATATTTGATTACCGTTTCCTAAGTTAGCACCGTGAATAGATGAAGGAAGGCCACATTCTTTCATATCCATTCTCTAGTTGTCATGTGCACTGCACTGAAACCACTGCCCATATCCTCATCCAGTTTCACAGACCTTTACATAGTTTCCCTTGGCCACTTGATCAGCCATTATTCATTCCACTGACACTACCTCGACCCCTTGTTTCACTTCACTCTATCCCATGCATACCTTTCAACCTCCTGCATGTTCAGGCCCTAATCTTTCAAAAGTCTTTTTCACCCCATCCTTCCATTGTCATATATATTTTGAACATGTAGTAAACAGAGTGGACTGCTTTGGTAAGTTGTGCTGAAAATTAGCATATGCTGGACTGCAGATTTGGGGAGTGTAAGCTTTTTAGAAACTGAGTTTCAGCTAGGTCTCAAACAGCCTGGTTGGGTAAAGGAATATTGCAGCAAATTGGGTGCAGACATAGCATAGAGATCAGTGAGCCCCCCTAAAATCATCTTAAGATAAATTGGAGGCCCAGAACACTGGGCTTGGGTAGGGCTCAGAAATGACAGGGCTGCTGGAACCAGTGGTTGAAGGCACATCTTCACAGGCACTCATTTTCCATGGGTGTTGTTCAGACTGGTGCTGATGCATATGCTCAAAGAAACATCCTTAAAGAACTTATATTCCTCTTAATTTTGGTTTCTGGATATAAATCCAAAACCAGCTTACTTAGAGAAAGTATGTGAGAGAGGTACTGCTATCTGGAGATGGATATTTCCCTTAATTGGCCGTTTGTTTCTTCTTTGACATGCTGGCAGAGATTTTGATCAAAGTTTTGGTGAACATTAGTGGTTTGCCATTAATATTTTGTAAGATAAATATGGATTCAAAGATTTTGGCCTTCAAAATTGTGATGAAAGGAGCACTGAGCTCAGCTGGATCCAGAAACATGCTTGCACTTACTGGCTGGAGAACAGGGAGACAAATCTGGGGATGGATGGATGGAGTGAAAAAGACTGAGCAGTCGGCGTCTGAACATGCATGAGGGTGCAAGGTATGCGCGGGATAAAGTGAATTGGAATTATGTGGCTTATAGGGGTCAACGTGCTTTTAGGGGATTGAACTAGGGTATGTGAAGAGTCCGGAGTACGCCGTGGAAAGGTCAGTGGGGCCTGGTTGTGGATAGGGAGTGTGTTATGGGTGCATTACACATGACATCTTACGAGACAGTGTGAACGAATGTGGCCTTTTCGTCTGTAATTCCTGGCGCTGTCTCGCTGAAGCAGGGGATAGCGATGCTGTTTTCCTGTGTATGCTTGTAATGTCTGCGTATATGTTGATATGTATATGTGCATATGTGGGCGTTTATGTATATATATGTGTGTGTATATGAGTGGATGGGCCATTCTTCGTCTCTTTCTTGGCTCTACCTCGCGTGGTGCCGCCTACAGGGTGTCGATCCGCGTTTTGCCTATTGTAGTCGCCAAGGCACGTCTCCCTTCCGACACACGACTCGCCACCTCACCTTCACCGATCTCGTGGCGAAGGTTAACGTCCAAGATCAATCATCTCCTGAACGCGACTGAACTTTTACGAAGCCTTCCCTCGAAGGTCCTTTATTGCTTCGACCGTCCGGCAAGGAACACTATCCTGTAACCGTTGGTTCAGGCCCTGGCCAGCGACCAGTGAGGGACCAACTGCCATCTTGGCCTCTGCTCTTGCGAGGAGCTCTACCACCTCATCGGACCATCTTGCCTTGGATAAGACGTGTCGAGTCGCTAACTCCTGGTGGAAAGAGTTGGTATGTGCCTGCCTTTCGTGGACCTTACGGTTCCGAAAGCTAGCGAAGGTGGACCCACACCATCGGCAAGTGGGAGAACGGTTATCAGCCGCTCTCCCTTGGCTTCTGTTGGCACCCGACATACCACCAATGGCTGGTACGCTGTTCCCTGGGATTCTTTTTTCTTCTTGAGCGTAACGGGTGCCACGGAACGAAACCCTTTGACATGAGTGGACGTTCCGAGAGGGTTCGGCACAGTCCTGCCGCCCGTAGGAGTCAGAGGAGTGCAGTCAGGTGATGGAGGCTGCCCTTGTGCTCAGCCCAAAGCCCTCCCTTTCGTAGCTACCCTACTGCACCAGCAAGCTGTTAAGTGGCTTCAGCTGGATGACCACTAGACGGAGCTAGGGCTTCAGGCATCGCGATCACACCAATTGCTCAGCTGTTGCTTTATAAGGAGAGCGACGGTCTTTTGCGACCCACTAGGATCCCTACCGCCAACGTCCCATCCATCCTCTACAGCGACGCTTATAGTGGTCAAACTGGAGGTCTTGCTCCTCAGATCCCGTTCACATACTTAAGATTTCCCCCCACACCGACCCACCTCCCAACAGCTACTCCCTCACCCTCCCCCAACTCTCCTAGTTCCTTCGTTAGCTCGACCGTGATTTGCTCTCCTGAGTAGTCTATCGAAAAGAAGGCTTGATATTCTCATCTAATTCTCTGCCAAGACTGACTTTCCCTATTACGTTAGTGAAGACCATCCCTACCGTACAGAGATCTGTCATGACTACAATAGTCCCACAGGTCTATACTAAACACACTATCCTCCTCACTACAGAGAACTTCGATGGTATAAGCTTCCTACGACTTTCTTTAAACCTGAAACTTGAAGCTTAGGAAAAGCCTGAAACTTGAAGCTTAGAAAAAAGCCTGAAAGAAGGAACAGTGAGGGGAGTGAATAGGTCAAGAAGATGATAAAGGAAGAGGAGAGAAAGAGAGAAGAAAAAGAAGAGTAATTT
Organism: Panulirus versicolor; assembly: GCA_032361705.1. NCBI lineage: Eukaryota > Metazoa > Arthropoda > Malacostraca > Decapoda > Palinuridae > Panulirus > Panulirus versicolor. The sequence goes on along the minus strand of JAUUDZ010147132.1, from coordinate 290 downwards.
CGAAGAAAGTTGATTGAAATCTTTGTGAAAAATGTGAGGCATTACAGGAAGGCCGGGGCAAAGGTGATGGAGAGGAGAAGTGGAGGAGGTAGAAGAATATAACAAGCAGGAGGACGTTGATAATGGGCCAGATGAAGTGTTGGGGTCGATTAATGTGAGCAATTGAAAAGAGCTGCTGGCAGGGAAAAACGGATCAGGCAGGCGTGCCATGCATGGGAGAGAGAGAGGGAGAGAGAGAGAGAGAGAGAGAGAGAGAGAGAGAGAGAGAGAGAGAGAGAGAGAGAGAGAGA
>JAUUDZ010147022.1:0-18708 GCA_032361705.1 Panulirus versicolor | reverse complement strand
GTATATGTATATTATGTATATATATATATATATATATATATATATATATATCATACAAACCTTCAACAGCCAGGATCGAACCCAGGACCCCTGTGCCACAGGCGGGTATGCTACCGCTAGGCTATGGGCCTGGCTAATAGGAAATAACTATTCGAATACTATGTACTCGAACACCCTTCGTCTCAAATTGGTGAGCAACGGGGTCTACACCGGTTATTTCCCAACAGGCGCACATAGCTAGCAGATAGCATTTTACCGAACCTAACTGTACAACGAGGAGGTATATGAATACGAAAAAAGTGCATATGAACGCGCGCCTTCATAGAACATACAAACCTCCAACAGCCAGGCTCGAACCCTGGACCCCTGTGCCACAGGCGGGTATGATCTCCAACTTGTATTTGGAATGACATCCTACTGGCACGACAGGCATGGAAGACTGTGAAATACTGTTTCTGAAATTTAAAGATTCGATATGCACAAAAAGAGAGAACGCCTTAAGCATCCGGGGCCCAAAACTCTTCAACACATTGCTAGCTACAGTCAGAAACAGCATGGGTTACACAGTAGAGTAGTTTAAGTGTGCATCTGACAAGTACCTATAAAGTGTACCACAGCTACCAAGCTGTAGGAGCTATGCAGGCCTGAGGGCTGCGGCTTCCAACCGCTTGGTGGACCAATGGCCAAATTCAACATCCAGGGCTCAGGCCAGGCTGCGGGGGTGAGGACCCCGGAAGACCTCACCAGGCCACCAGGTATGAATTAGTTTCGGAGGTCTTCTACTCTTACATCTAGGTTTGCAACCCTACCTTGTGTATTACCTTACGATGGTTTCAAGAGTATTCTACCCCGACCCAACTGGTTTCGTTTAGGTCTAACCCTCTGTGAATTTGCACCATACGCACAACCATCACCTTTGCAAGAATGGAACCGACGAGTCGAAAATAATCACCATATCCATACTAACATTATACTTCACCTTCCGTCACTGTATCTTGAATTATGACAAACATCATCTCATGTTCAAACTTTCCTAGTGGCTCACACTGCCTTATCATTAAACAGCCATTAGCACCCTGTCTGAAGTTATGTAAGAATTACTATCACCACATTTAGGGTTGAACCCTATAACAATCCATGCTACTACGAAGTGAATCAAAACTATATAACAGTCCATACCACCAATACAGTTAAACCATAAAAAATGCATATCTCCAGGCACAGAGTTAAACCATATATATGACATGCCGAAGATTGTCCTAAAAGATCATTTGGTATTGAATGCGTATGAAAAAAGAAAATATTTGTGTATGGGTTCGAGTGTTTATCAAACCAGCAACATACATTTTTTCGTTGAATTTCCCTTCTGAATGATGGCGACATGGTCGATTTCGTTTGCAGTTACAAAATACCTGTTTGAAGTAATTGGGCGAATCTGTACTAACTACTTTATGAAGATCATATACCTGATAGTCCGTAGTATTCCACCTGCATTAGTCATGTTAAAGTGTGTTAGGTAAGGTTAGATTAGAAAAAGCTCTCTAGTTTATATTGTAAATCACAGATCAGTGCGAAAAGAAAGACAAAATTAGTCCAAGAAACCTAAATCAGTTCTAACCTGACATAGCCTAAAGCAACCCGACCAATTCAGACGTTCTTATAAGCGATCGCCTGCAAGGCTAAGTGATTAAGGATATCTTTTCTGTTGTGAATTTGACGGATTATTTGATAAGAGAAAACACTTCATGGGATTAAGTTGCTTGAGTGAATGAGTTTTCCAACACCAGGCTTTCCACTTCTCCAGAATTCATAGATTATGATGCATCCTCTTCTGTCCATATTTATCAGATTTTAAACCTTTCCACGTATCACATAAAACCTAGTCTTCGTGAGGACTTTTGAACTTTACTGTAACCTCCAACAGAAAAGAAAAATAATGTATGCAACCCTTAGGAGGAACAGTAGGTAAATACCTAAGTTTACCCTATAAGTATTCGCTTTCTTTGAACATGCTTATTGATCAAAGAAAACGATAGTTTTTAGGGACTGACTTACGTATTTAGCCCAGTCTTGGTCATTCGTAGAACTATTTTCCAAAATGAAAGCTAGAATATCTTATGTCTTTAAACTATATATGAATATTGCAACTATGTATGTACATTTTTAACACTCTACAGAGATCATTAGAGCCTTAGATATACCAGGTGTTGAGAAAGGAATTGTTTGAGGTTAATTTATGTCAAGGCCGCCGGTTCTGATAACCTCCGTAGGGCAGGGTAGGCAAGGCCTGGAGAGAAAGGGCATGATTTTCACGCATGTTACGTCAGTTTTCACACGAGAGACTTGATGTTGTACAGGCTGGTTTACTGTTCTAGTTAAGATGGAGTTGGAGATTATCATGGCTGGTGCTCTGTACACTGGAAATGTTTTTTTCTTTTTTTAAAGCATGACATAAATGTTATCCACGTGTATGTGAATCATTATGTACAAAATCAAAAGAAACTTGGCGTACAGCAGAACAGGTTAGATGTGCAAGTGACATTTGTATATTTTGTGTATGTTAACATTTACGTAATAACAACGATTCATGATTTATTGAGTTAAATGCAAGCAGTGACTGAAACACGTGGCAGTAGAAGGGGTTACACCAAACATTCTTCATAATGGTTGTTGTGATGCGGCTGTTCAGTGCATTGGCCTGTACGAGCACCGATAGGCTCAAGGCGTCTGTGGTGCCTGACAAGGTGTCGGCGACTGGCTAGGATTCTCACAGCCCAAAAGTTGCTATCAATTTATCCACCAACCATACGAGAGATGGACGGTTCGGTGAGCTGCTCCCCGTCTCCTTTATACCGGGGATCGAACCCAGACACTGTTACTTACATACCCATTTGTTGGTGGGAATAAACAAGAAAAAAAAAATTGTTAGCCGAAAAAGATGTAGCAGAACTATCTATGATGGAGCTAGAGCTCACAATAAGACCAATGAATTACCTAGATCTAATGCAGCTTCGAATGATGTAATTGACTATGGGTTTATCTGCGAGTAGCCTACAAACAGCCTACAGAAAGAACTTTAACAAAATATTTGGGACTCACAGCGAAGTGAGATCAACACCAGCAGGCCAGGCAGGCCCATCAACCGCCATGATATCTCACAAGAGAACCTTAAAGATGTTGCTCCACTAACAGGTTCATCAGTAGACACCTTAATGTTGTTGTCGCCTGACTCTAGCAGGTCTATGGATATTCATGGCAGTTTGCGTCAACGCCCGCAGGATAGGTAGGAGTTCACAATGAATTTACCGCTCTGGTGGCAAAATGAAATGAAAAAAAGATAATCGCTTGCTACATACGGACACCCGCTGACACATCCAGACAACAGTCGAACATTCCAGACACCCACCACCACATCCAGACACCCACCACCACATCCACTCACCACCTCATTTAGACATCAGCTAGTACATTCAAACACCCACCACCACATCCAGACACCCACCACCACATCCAGACATCCACCACCACACCCAGACATTCACCACCACATCCAGACACTCACCACCGCATTCAGAGATCAGCCAGTACATTCAGACACCCACCACCACACTCACACTCGCCACTACTTTCAGACGCCCAGTATTCCATCTATATTCAGACACCCAACAACATATCCACATACCTTCCACCACAATCAGTTATCCACCTTGAGGTATGGGTCAAGGACTGGCAGGGGTCGGGGAATTCCTTTCTCATGTCGTTCCGGTATGATACAAAATAACACATTTGCACGTTAAGAGAACCCTACGCTCTCAATCTCACGTGTCGGTCAAACACGTTTTTCAGTTCCCCATTGTCCTAAGCTTCTGTTGTTTCTTCATCATTGTATTCCACAGGTTGGATACGCCATCGCCAAAATAGGATTTTCTCACCTTTTGCCTGAGCTATGATGAGAGGAAAGATGATGACGACCTGGCGCTACCCATGCGGTAGGAAAGGTCAATTTACTCTTTTGTCTTGATGTTTTTTTTTTTTGACCATTTTTTTTTTTAACTGTGTACATACCAAGTTAAAGGTCATAAATGTAAGTTGGGTTTAAGTTTGTCGTGGATAAACTCAAACCCAACTTCCAGTTATGACTTTTAGCTATGCAACTGTATTTCTTCATTTCAAAGAAAAGGTTAATATTAACATCGTCATCGAGTCAGGATGATAACTGTATCACTACACTTATTCATTTCAAGGAACTGGTCAGTATCATTATGACCAAGACACCAGAGTAGCTTGGCCTTCTTTCCTCCAGTGTGGGCTGTGCCAGGCCATCTCTCTCCACTCACCATAGTTGCTCGACCTTCTTAGTTCTGGCATCAATCTTGGCGCGTTTTGTTGGACCTTCTCCAGCAGGTGTGTGTGTGTGTGTGTGTGTGTGTGTGTGTGTGTGTGTGTGTTTCGCTATCTCGCTTTGCCCATGTTTCTTAAAAGCAGTCTTTATGGTTAGCGAGATGTGGTCTGTCTCCTACTGATGTGATCCTCTATGAATACCTCAGACATAATGAACATTTCCAGCCTCTCCTGGCACTCTGGTTCTAGTGAGAGTGTGAACGTGTGTGTGTGTGTGTGTGTGTGTGTTGCGCACTGACACTTTTGAGGGATCACTTGATGGTGCTCTGACCACTAGCGCGTTTTGGAGGTAGTCCAACTGTAGATTGTATCGCCTGAACGGCCTGAAGAAAAAAGCAATATGAGAGACATTCTCTCCCATTTTGTGATGCACATGTTTCGCAGTGTTGCCCGGGGTGTCGAGGTGTCAGTTATTCAGCCACATTTCCTTACTGTGTGGAGAAAGATGTGAGATATAGAGCACAGATGGTGTCCGTAGGTCAGGTGTTATCAGAGGGAGGTCAGGGTTATCGGCTGCTGTTGCTGCAACATCATTATTAAGCGGTTGATGAACTAGCGCACTGAGAGAGTCGTGCTAGTTTTTGCCGGCTGTACTGTATGCCACACTCCCGCGGGCTCCGCGCATCACTCCAGCTTGCCAAGCACATGTTGCTATACTCCCTCCCCGGGTCTCAGGAGTCCGTCTCCTGCCTGGCATCAAGGGGGCGGGTCGCCTCCTGGGAGCCTCATCTATTGCCTCGCACCTAAAGGTCGGAATCGTTTCTTGTCTGGCACCTTGGGTGTCCTGCCTTTGGTCTGGAAGTTCACGCCGCCAACTGCCAGGCACCTAGGGGCGCGACGCCTCTTTTCTAGCAACGATGGGTCCGCCTCCTGCCTGGCACCTGGGGGGCCGCCACCTGCCTGGCACCTGGGGAGCTATCTCCTTCTGCCTGGCACCTGGGGGCCGCCACCTGCCTGGCACCTGGGGGCCGCCACCTGCCTGGCACCTCATTGGCCGCCTCCCATTTAGGACCTAGGGGGTCCGCTTCCTGCTTGACACTTAATAGGTCTTGGTTTACCTTGGCACGTAAGAGGCCTACCTCCTGTTGGCACCTGAGGGAACCGCATCCTGCCTAGTACCGTGGGAGCTCCGTGAAGTTACTATTGACAGCTTCCCATGAATCAATGCAACGCTTTAGTTAATATCAAAGAGACTTAGGGACTTGCCAACCAGAAGTTGCTCCAGAAGAAGAGTTGTAAGTTAAGAGTATCCCTTACGTACAACTCACATTGGCTTTGGGGGTCTTCATTCCCCACAGCTCGGGATGGGATTATACTTTACCTTCAGATAGTTTCGGAGGTCTTCTATCCCCACAGTTCTGTGGGGATAGATACGATGGTTTCAGAGGGCTTCAGCTCCCACAGCTCAGTATGGAACTTTACCTTACGTATGCCTTACGATGGTTTCCAAGTCTTCTACTCTAACAACTCAGTTTGGGACTTTACCTTACGTTTCCTTTACGATGGTTTCGGAGGTGCTCAACCCCAGCAGTTCGGCTTAACATTAAACTGCGGTGTTGTCTCTTTTCTCCACAAGTCTGTTGAAGGCGACGGTGCATAGGTCTGCTGGTCTACCACATCCTAACTGGTTTAATGCACCAGTATATTTTGTAACTGGATGCCCAACATTTTATAGGTAATTATTTGTAAAGGTTCATGTTATTAGATGCCATTACTGAACAATGTCTATAGTGCTTCTGATAGTTTCAGGTAGTTTCAAACCATTTTGGGTCCAGACGTTTACAATGTTTTATCTTTTGATATCTTATTTTCACCTTTCAGTTTCGCCGGTAGTATTTTTACGGAGTCTTCCATTGCCTGTCGTAATTGTAAGGAATAATTTTCGAGTGTCAATTATCATAAACCAGAATTTCTGGGATTTTTCTCGAATGAATCCTGACATATCCCTCCCCCCTGGACACTGGAGAGAGCACAGCCCCTGGGTTCCAGTCCTTTGCAGTTTCTTACAAGTTTCGCAAATAGAGATTGGCTGACCTTAGAAGACCTGAAAGTTGATGAGAGGATTTCTCTTCGTGTTGTTAATGGTTCTTGGAGTGTGTTGCCGCCATGGCCACGACTATAGCAACAGGAACTGGTGTTATGTTTATGATTTTCTTTAAAGCCATTATGCGTCTTGAATTGTCTTCAAGGCGGACTTGATGGATAGCTATCTGATTTTTATCAACTTTTTTTTTATCTGTAACTGAGTAAGACGAGAAGTCTGCCAAATTATTTTTCTTCTGTTTAAGGATGTTATCTTCGCTTCATTACTTTTATGTTCTGCATATATGAATGTTGTTTAGATTATGTACACATGAAGACGTCGCTATATTTCTTATCGTTCCCTTGAGGACATCCTCTCAAGAGATGAGGCATGTGCTGCGTGATTAGGGAGTTTGCTCACGTATGTTCGTGTGGGTCTGCTCTTGTGTGTCCGTGTGGGTGTATATATATATATATATATATATATATATTGTGTGTAGAGGCATGAGAAATTCTCCTATACATGATCTGTTAAACCTTGCAGTGGTTTTCACAGGCGCAGAAAAATTGTATTATCAGATTTCCAATGATGAGGGAACGTCTAGACTCGTCCCTGGACCTCGACATCATCGCACCACCAACACCAAAATGATAAAGTATTGTGGAGATGAAACACTACTACACATAACAGAATCGATCTACATCCGTGACATGAAACCCATCATCAACAGCCAATGTTCAAGACCACAACCAATATCCATAACTCAAAGCAACCAGACCCCGATGCCAGCCAGAGCACATCTGCAGCGGAAACTGACTTCACCCTCGATTAGCCCAGGTGTTTTCCAGGTGGCTGACCCCTACCCCCGCAACCCCACCATCCTTACCTATCACACCCCAGATTGGACGCATCTCTGTTTACTATGTCTTCCTGTTGTAACGTGTTGCTGTCAGGTCGGCTAAGAATATGGTTTAAGTGCTTAGTGTTCTGTATTGCACTTGTATTATATTATTATACCTTACCTGCTGAAGATGAAATATGTATTATGAAATGTACCAGACTATTAAGAGTGAACGCGGAAAACAACTTTGGAAATTAAATTTACAATCATTCTCTGCCTGTGAAGCACCACTCTAAGGAAAATCAGAGACGCATCATTCTTTTTTTTGTCGGAGGTTCACCGGGTGGCTTCAGCATGCGCTCCGTGTGTTGCACGTAAAATATCTAAACGGTATCTTAGCTTCTCCCACCTGTCTCGCATTTGATGATGTGATGCTGCCCACAACAGCTCAAATTCGGTGTTGCAAATCATCAAGCTTTTCAGAATCTTAAGTGCGTATATTCTATCTTTGTCAGTCGTGACATCATATGGGGAATAATTAAGGTGTTGTCTGGAGCTAGGTTTTATTCTGTTCTGAACACCATTCACCATCGAAAGAGGTACAGCCTGAACAAATATTTATAAAAAAAAAAATATGTGCATACATTAGAAATATAACGGTAAGTATTATGGATGAAAAGGACAGAATATCTGCGGATTGGCATTCCCTCCAACGTTTTTCAGGGCTAGGTTTGGTTAGGTTAAGGTTGGGGGTTTAAGGTACAAACCTAACCTGCCTCCCCAGCGTTTTTCTAAGTTAAGTAAGGTTAGGTTAGGTTAAGGGAGAGGTAGGATACAGACCTAACCTAACCTGCCTCCAACGCTTTTCTAAGCTAGGCTAGGTTAGGTTAGGTTAAGGGAGAGTAGAGGTAGGGTACAAAACTAACTTAATCTAACCTAACCTACCACAGAAAAACTAGTATTGAGGACGAATCTCCAGGTGACCCAAACTGACAAGGACGATAAGTTTCTCACACAAATGGAACGAAATATTGACATTTTACCTTCAGTTGGTGTACCGTTCAGGAGATGGACTAAGAACTCGTTTGAGTCACCAGATACTCCCATACTTCATCAGGTGCCAGTCTGTATAACACCCTGACTCCTGGTGATTGACTTTAATGCATCCATGAAAACCAGCCAAACATACATTTAAAACATTGTCGTCCAGCATGGCTTACGGTATGGCAAGTCTATCATCACTAGAACGGGCGGCACTTTTTCCTATTTTCTCCAAGGTGCTCAACTTCAATGTTGTCGCCAGTGTCCCCTGTGATCGGTTGCTTTTTATTTGTTGTACATAAAGAAAAAATCTTCAAAATGTGTTTCTGAGTTTGGCTTATCACGTGTTTTCCCGAAGGTCACTGCATGAGACCTTCACACAGGAAATTGTCTTTAAAAGTCGACATCGCTGACCCGCTAACATAAGGCAACCCAAACATTCTTCAGATAGCAGAATGGTTTTCTTCTTCTTCTTCTTCTTCTTCTTCTTCTTCTTCTTCTTTCATGGCGCTGAACCCCGTATCTCGAAGGAGGTTGTTTATTCCTTACTTTTTGCCTTATCTTACAGAAATAGAATAACACGAATTTCTACCTTTACTGGAAGCAGAGTATTCTAACGTAGAACCTTGTCTCTCGAAGTGAACTGCATGATTCGTCCCCTTTTCCTGTGCTGAAACGTTCTAAAGACTACTGGACAGTTTAACTGTAAACGTCCCAAGTTTTTCCCGTTCAGCCGTGAAGAAACCGGTTGTTCACATTGCCACGTGGATCAGAAAGGCCTCCTACCAGACCCTCGTGGGAATGTCATTAACACCTTTCATCCTAGCTGTTGTTGGTGGATGTGTTCCATGCATATTTTAGATAGTGCTGCCGGCCTCCTTAGTATGCCGGATGAGGCTGGCTCCCCACTCACCTGCACCGCAAGTCGTAATTATGAATGTGGGAACAAGTGTCAGTTACCGTCAGGTAGGAGTCGAAGGTCCGGCCAGGGAATGGTCGGTGGGCGCGGCAGTGTTTAACAAAATCTTTACTCGACCTTCCTCGCCAGACCAGGTTACTCTTATTCTTCCTCCACCGTCGCCTGCCCCGTGGCTTCCCCGGGCGTTGTCTAAGTTTCTGGAATTACCTGCGGCTGCGTGAGTAGGGTCTCATAGTCCGGCACATACCGGTTGTGTCTCACAGCTTCGAACAACGGAGAGATAAATCTGCAGGCCAAGCGCCAGGTGCTGTGTGTGTGTGTGTGTGTGTGTGTGTGTGTGTGTGTGTGTGTGTGTGTGCGTGTATGTGTATGTGGGTACGCGTTTACTACCAGATCAACAAGGTCTCAGGAGACCAACTTGACAGATGTTGACTTTTTGAGGCTACAGGTTGTCTCTTGAGAGGCTGAATGGAGACATAATCTGATTAACGGAGCTTTCGGGTACCGGACTATAAGAGAAGTCAGGCGTCACATGTACATGTGTTAAACTCTTGTGGTGGAAGGTTTTCGCTTCATGGCGAGTGATGTCTGAGAGGTCATCAATGCGGTTCTCTAAAAATACGGCCACTGTTTAAAGATATCGTTCAAAATAAATGTAACTAGCACGATAAGTTCGTAAAAAAACACAATGTATTTTAGAAGCAGCTTGACACGCCACCGAAAACTTACTCAAAAGGAACCAGTCACATGTGAGTGCGAAGGTGTGAACACCTGAAACAGACGATACACTTGGACCTTCTGGTCAGGTTTGCCTCTGACATGACCTGGATAGTAAAACAGTGGTAAGCAACTGAAGTAATAAGGTCACATCTGACGCTGACATACCAAAGAAAAAACTACGTCCTTGATATCCGAATCCAGCAGCTTCTCATGGCCCCATTCGGAGCCTAACGAACAGGGAGGGTTAGGGGTGCGAAGGGACAGCCACAACTACAGGTAATGAACGTACAGGCCCATCCGTCACCCGTTCCACCTGCTACAAGTTGAAAGTGTTAAGATAAATGTGTGATATTGTTCTGCTCGGTGTCAGCCGAGCGAGGTAACGGGGCCGGAGAATGCTCCTCCGTCGGGGAGGAGAAGGCAATAGTTGTGTACCGTAACCATGTTCAGAAAACGAACTCATACAGAGGAGAATTATTCAGATATAAGTTTTTATGTCTTGGTTTTATAACCCTGATGGTCCAATGTTCTTATGTAGACAGAAATTTGATGGTTCCCCTTCGCAAAGGAGGGAGGAGGATTTTTTTCAAACTTTCGAGACCAAAAGTGGTTGGCACACATCATAACGATTTTTGTAGGAGTACTCAGACGTTGCCTGATTAAGACTGTATCTTCAGACAGCACCCAGCCCACCTCGAGAACAGGACGATCACATTTACAGCTGCTTCACTATTATCATAAAAGATTTATATGATGTTACACCGACTTACCGCAGTCCTTTAGCTAATGTGATGATGCACTGATGTCAAAGAAGATAGCGCCAAAGGGAATAATGTGCAAAATAGGCCAGTGGCTCTTCAGTTTTCATGTAGTCTTGGAATAAAGTGATGAACCAGGCAAACTTTAGTGTCTTTATTGTAAACAAATATATTCCCGGGAAACTCTGTTCGCCTCCTTACCGTTCATCATTATCATACCCAATATTAATAGCAGCTTATAGTACAGCAGTGTGTGTGTATTCGTCTTACGGGTGACACCAGGACACGTATGGTAACCTCGGCAACTAGATATCGAAATCGAAAATCCTGCAAACCAGCATCATCCCAGTTTCTCAGTTGTCTTTAGAAAACAACATATGTTCCACCGGGAGGCGTTACACTTACTTCCTCATGGAACATAATAAAAAACTATAAGTCCATAGCAAATACAGGACACAGTTACACCTCACGATAAGATAGAGAAAAATGGGACACAGTCACTCTTCACGATAACAGAAGATATAGAGAGAAAGAAAGAGAGAGAATGACATGCGTTAGAGATGTAGAATGTGATGGATTTAGAGGATGCCACCGAAGGATACACACATCGCTCTTGAAGTGAGCCAAGAAGGTAACTTAGAAGTTAAAAGCTAGTGATGACGCTGAAAAAGAAATTGACGTCACTTCTCACTGTTTACCACTGATCATATCATTTTTCGAAATCCAGCCGGCAGTCGAGCTAGAGGGAGAGGACACGACGACAAATAACCTTACAGACCACCAGGCCTCCTGTTATCTGTCCTTCCCATGTATAGTACAGAGAGATACACAAACTGGAAACCTTCGTCTTAGAAACATTAAAGGGATTCAACGTATTCCACAAACAGTGTAAGACAGAAAAGCAGAAAATTTCCTAAAGACTCCCCCACTCCAAAACATGTAATGGAACATCCTTCGTATTTGCCTATTTTCAGGAACCTTCATCGTATACATCAAACAAAGAATGGACATATCGGAAAGTTGGTTTGTATATTAAAGGCCCACTCATGATAATGAGCTTCTAAATTTTCAAATAAAATGATATAGACTTCAGTAACCAAGACTGAAAATCTGAACGTTGTGATTACAGTCATCTGTAAACCATGAGACCCAAAGCCACAAGAATTTAAGGAACAAGGAAGTTGGATTCATACATTGATGATTATATATAATCAAAGAAGGCGCACGTTTCCTTGTGTACACTAGTGAATCATTCCCTGTTGCCACGACTGACAGGAGGCTCTGTTAAGCAGCCGCAGCAGTACCGAAAAGTGCCACAAGCACAATATGAAAAAGAAAACGGTGTAAACATCTGAGCTCCAGAACAGTTCACCCCACTACCTGCAGGTGTTGGAAACATTGTGAACAACCTATTGCAGAGCTTGAAAAACTGACCAGGCTAGTACTGTAGAGTTCACTTGATAGATTAGTCTGTTTGAGCTTACGCAAGCTTACAGTCTGCAGTCCGATCAGCCGAGAAACAGTGTGGCTTTGTCCCAGAGGACCTGTGGGAGTAGAGACGGGCCTCCTAAACCTTCTATATAGACATAAAAGATACAGTAAAGCTGAATTTTACGAGCCTTTAGAAAGAGAGATTACAATATTGAAACTTGCATCACTTAAAGGGAAGGATTTTTCCAAATTCAAAAAACGTTCGTCCGCAATTAGAATTACAGGAATTCACTGAAATCATCGAGACTTCATTCTCTCTACCTCAGACGTGAGAATTTTATTACGTTATAAACATTATTATAGAGGTATGGGTTTGTTGAGTGTATTTGGTAAAGTGAATGTAAGAGTGATGGTTGAAAGGATGGTGGCTTGCACAGAACATCAGATTGGGGAGGAGGACTGTAGACTTAGGAGTGGTAGAGGATGTGTGAATCAGGTATTTGCCCGAAAGAATGTGTGTGAGAAATACTTGGAGTAAGAGGGTAAACTTATTGTGGCATTTATGGTTCTAGAGAATGCGTATGGTAGGGATAACAGTTGCCTTGTGGTTGGTGCTATGGGTATACAGGGTAATTGAAAGGGTACTATATGAGATGGGAAGTTATTTTTTCCCTTTTTATACAGGGAAAGTAAGCTGTATTCGCGAGTAGGAAGTGAGGAGATTGCGTTGTTTCCAGTAAAGGTAAATATGCTTTAGGAATACGTGACATCACCATGGCTTTTTAATTTCTTCCTGGACGGAGTGGTGAAGGTGAAGGAGGTAGATGGGAGGTGATGAAGTCAGTCTGCAGTATGCTAGGAATGGGAGGTGCAAAGGAGGTGAATCAACTGCTATTTGCAGACGCCTCAGTTACATGAAAAAAAGTTACTGAAGTTACTCATCGGATAGGAGAGGTGGTTAAGGTTCTTGGTCCTTTTGGGAGAATGTTGAAGGAAAGGTCGTTTTCTGTAAGGGCAAAGATGAATGTCCTTGACGGAATAACTTTACAATGTTACATGAGTGCGAGTCTCAGACCTTAAATGAAAAGGAAAGGAAGAGGATGGATGTGCTGAAACCTAACTGCCTGTGGACGATGTGGCGGAAGATGGGCTGGTCATTAAAGAAATGACAGAGTTAGAAAGAGAGAGAGAGAGAGAGAGAGAGAGAGAGAGAGAGAGAGAGAGATGTAACAGTGAACTCTGACAGAGATGACCGACCACGGTGTGATGAAATGGTTTAGATATATAAGAGGCTGAGTGAAGAGGGAGTGATAAATAAGATCTGTACGACAAAGGAGGAGGGAGCAAGGGGGTGGGATAGAGACCAAGGAAGAGTTGAAAGGATGGATTAAAGGATGATTTAAGTTATTAATCCCAGGCATTCAAGAACTGACAGGCGTGAATTGCATGGAAAGGTGTGGGGAGATTTACTCTAAAATTCTTGAGCTGGGAAATATGTGAGGCGCTGGTTTCGGTATATTACACGAGAGAATGGAGGCGTGCAAAGAAAGGCCACTGTTCGTTTGTTCCTGGCGCTACCTCGCTAAGGCGGGAAATTTCGGCAATTGGTTACTGAAAGAAAGAAAAAGTGAACTACTGGAAGGTAAAGTCCCCGGTCCACTCTTGAGAATTGTTCCTTGCTGTCACGATATTCTATCCTGGAACGACAAACATGGAAGATTGCAGAATAAAATCACTGAAAAGTACGGGTGCCATAATTAGGTGTTACAAATAATGGATCAACAGATTATGTTATTCAGGGACCTCGCTAGATGAATACTCACAATTGTATCTGATGAGTTGGCTGATTGGTTGATGGGTTGATATTAATGGACTTTAGGCCTATCAACTACCAGGGTCATTGAGGTCGTCAGCGTCGCTATAACCACCTCCCTGAAAATCTTGAACGCCTTCTTCAGGTGTACAGGATAATCCGAGACCAGATTACACTTACAACATGTGTTTATGGCCCATGTTCGTTGTAAAGTCTCATATGGACAGTGCAGGTGGCGCCAGATCGGACGGTAGAGAAAGGTGAATTATGCACAGATAACATTGAGCAAGATCAGTAAAAAACAAAAAAAAAAAAAGGTCAGAGTAGCTTACAGGTTGAGAGCATCAACAGGAAGTAGAGGTCGTGATACGTAGGAAGACAGGGACGTTTGGAGGAACGTTGGTGAAAATACTGGGAAGTTAGAGCGTTTACTGAGGCAGTGTGATGGAGTGAGGGATAAAACTGACACACAGACTAATGGAGTGAGGCACAGTGATGGAGACCGATGGTAGAGAGGAGTTGACGATAATTGGAGAGGTAAAGACTGGTGAAGTGGATGAATGAACTGGAGAAGAGTATAGTGAGACAGGATGATAGTGTTAAAAAGGAGTGACGGAGGAGGGAGAAACGGATGAGAGTTATAGAAGTGGAAATGAGTGATAAAGTGATGGGGTAGAGAGTAACATAGATAGAGATAAGAGTGATGGCGGGTATGTAGAGAGCAGTGGAGAGAGAGAGAGAGAGAGAGAGAGAGAGAGAGAGAGAGAGAGAGAGAGAGAGAGAGAGAGAGCGGCGGTGACGTAAGGCCGTAAGTGATGGGTTGAGACAGAGGAGGCAGCGAGTAATGCATCGCAGTGCTGACTGGCCACATGTGTGCCTGCCTACTTGTTATTTTCATGGCTTAACGAGCTTGCATCCTCCTTGCCTGCGAGCCTGCCTGCCCGTCCACGATCCTTCTTATTACCACCTGTCACTAAGCTGGAAACTCTAGTTGCAGCCACCGGCTCCGGGCAGACGTCTGCTCATGCTTGCCCGCTTAAAAACAGTCAGATAAAAAGTGGCGTAACATGAGGCGCGTGTGTGTATTGCGGCCGTTCCTCTTGTTGAGTGAGCGGGCGGCGGTGAACGTGCCCCAGCTGACGCCACCTGGGCCTTCTCACCAAGTCTGACCTCCTTCACACGCCTGTGACTCGCAGTGTCTCCGCCACAGGTCAGAGGATGACGGCCCCTGTGACAGGCAGGCAGGGAGGCCCCGTGGTTCAGTCACGCAGCCAGACCTGACGTCGTCGGGAGCTGCATATATGCCTCACTCGCGACGGTGCTGCCGGCCGCATCCCAGGCCTGCACTGGTTAACATTCAGCCTGATCCACCGGCGCTGCTGGAGAGCTGATTGTGTCACAATCTAAGTCTAAGGTAGTGGCAAACGCTCTGTACTGTTAATAATGACTGTATATTTTCACGAAGTGGGTCACTCACGGTCAGTCCTTCATGGTAAATAAACAGAACGCAGCTCTGGAATGACCTATTCGTGTGTCCATGGTGGTGATTGTGACGACCGATACGACCCTTTTAACACGAAGGTACGATCCTTGCATACGACGATACCAACTTGATCTGACTCTTAGGGTCGTGTCGTGGTGCTCAATGGTAACGTTATTAGACACTGTAGCACCACTGACGACGTCACCGTTAGCAGCAGCGCCGCGTTACTACCTTCACCCATGAGCAAGCAAACTGTAGCTTGTGTAAAAACCAGAACATCGCTGTTTGTAAAGCAACAGAACGATGAACGTGCAACATAAACCAGAGCTCATAAATTCTTGAATCTCATAAAAAGAGAGCTCTCATTTTCCTGTGATTTGTGAGAGTAATCAGCAATAAACCAGCCGTTTAGGCAGCCTACGCCCAGAGTCGTTAGTTCGATGCCTCGAACCACGGGTCAGCCACAGTTAAACAGTTCGTCGACCGACCAGCCAGCGAGTGCTGCAGAGGTCCAGGTGCCACGGGAAGCTGGCAGCCACCAGCCGCGGGAGCCTCGGCTACCAGCGAAAGGTCATGACACCGACTGGAGAACAGCAGCTGGCGTGTCGTGTCGCTGGCACCAGTGCCTCGGGTCACCAGCTGTCACTGCCACCAACACCAGTGCTGGCGTGTGGGAGAGAGGATGACGAGGGAGAGTGTTAGTGTTGGGCAAAGGCTGATGATGGAGGGTGTTGGTGGTGAAGGGGCTGACGCTAAAGTATATACGATGGGAAGAGGCTGATAAGGGAAAGTGTTGGTGGTGGGGAAGTACTGTTGATGGGAAGAGATTTATGTTGGGGTATGTTGGTGATGGGGAAGTACTGTTGATGGGAAGAGATTTATGATGGGGTATGTTGGTGATGGGGAGGTGACGGTGGAGTGTTTGAGTGATGGAGAATTTTAGTGAGAGGGAGAGACTGTTGACGGAGTTTGGGTGACTGGCAAAGGCGGATGAAGGTGGATCATGGTGAAGAGGAGAGGCTGATGATGGAGAGAGTTAATGATGGAGCAGAGGGATGCATGCTTTATATGGAAAGTGATTAGTAAAGAAAAAAATAAGGTGGGAAAACGTTACTGAGAGAGCACTTGCTTACATACGAGTACTTACTACGAGATTCTGCCAAGAGGCAGTGCTATTATGTAGCGCTCACCGCTGGGAGTGAATTTTCAGTCACTGAAGTATTGGTTTAATGCAAAGCCGTCACTACCCTGGAGAGAGAGAGAGAGAGAGAGAGAGAGAGAGAGAGAGAGAGAGAGAGAGAGAGAGACTCTCAGGCAATCAGATTTTTCTGCTTGATTCCGGGGTTTATCCATGTTGTCGCCAGTCCCGAGGTTGTCCAGTGTTAAATCCTGGTCTTGGTATTTTCTTTGGGTTACTACTTCACCCCCGCCCTCAAGATTTACGGCCCTTCCCACCTAAATTATAATCCTAAATTCAGATATTGTTCTCGCTAATAAAATGTCAAAGCGGACTGTGTCTCCTTACCAAGAAACTGGCCATAAACATTCCCAGATGTTTTGGAGCCGGCCAGAATTCATCTTTATTTGCTTGTTTGTATTACCTAACTCTACTGAAGTGTTTGTGTCGCAGGAGAGGATTATTTTGTGTCCTGTTTCAGAGGGCATGAAGAGCTCCTCTGTTGAAACTGAGGAAATTCCTCTTCTCTGAAGATTCATCAAATCCGGTTAGCATTGCCTTGTATGCCTAATGGCCGCGGCTACCGCGCGCTCCTCTCACTACGCCCTGCATACCAACTTTATCGCCTCCTAAACAGGTACCCGAACCCTCGGCTCTTGCATGAGGGAGTCGTTGGTATTCCGGTACCAGTTGGTGGCGCCAGAGCTTAGCCTAAGTCTGTGTGGGATGAGAGAAGGGAGTTAAAACATATACGTTGGCGGCAATTACGGCACAAACGATGCTTGAGGGTCATTGCTCACCTGCCTACCTGCTTACCTGTCTGCTTGCCTACCTGCTTACCTGCCTGTCTGCCTTCCTCCTCCACTGTTCAGCAGGGAAGGAGACGATGTTATCCGGGCCACCGCCTTCTTCTGATGACTTATCGCACAGGTCTGGTCACACCTGCCGGCCGGCCAGCAGCCTCACTAGCGTCGGCTTATGACCACCAGCTCCCCAACGGCAGGCTGGCTGACTGGCTGGCTGGTTGCCCGTACAGGCAAGGACGGCTCACCTCAACCCGTCGCACCCGGTTAGTTATTGGAACACAGATTTGGCAGTGTGACACGTAGCCCCGGTGCCGTTGTTTATTATAGACACGACACTTGTAGCATCAGCGTTCAGAAGAAACTGGTGGATCATGTTCGCTGTGTGTGAGCATTACCGAAGTCTTTCTCCTTCATACGGAATAATCCTAAATATGATACTGTGTTGGTGATCACCCCTTCATTTCGATGTCTGTGTCGTTTAGGAGCTTAGGATTCAGTTATTATACTCTTGCTGATAACCGCCTCAAAGATCACCCTCCCTGCCACTGCCTTCTTACGGTGGGTCATATGGCAACCTATGATAATGAGTGATAATAATGATTATGATAATAATGATAATGGGTCATAGGGCAGGGTCGCACACCTGCCATCATCCTTTTGAAATTTTCGTTCATGATTTTGTTTTCTACATGCCGTGTTATGAGAACAGGATATAAACTTTAACAAAAGAGGATTTCTCAGATATGTGTATATAACACTAGGTGGCAGGACTGGCCCTCTGCTGAGGCCGTCGATGACAAACGAGGATTCGATTTCGATCGAACAAGTTCTGTTAGCACTCGACGACACTGTAGCTGTAGTAGTGAGTCCGTCTCCCAGCTTCCGGATGGCGGCGGTTCTAGTTCTGGAAAGAAATGTAGAATCCAATTTAATCATAGGTTCCTATGGGAGAAAGTGGGGGGGGGGGGATGATCCAGTTAAACTACGGATTTGGTTCCTAAGTTACATACAGAAATAATCCGATTGGCACGACAGACATGGAAGACTGTAGAATACTACCTTTGAAATGCGAAGGTGCGATGTGTACAAAAACAGAAAACACCTTAAATATCTGGGGCCCAAGACTCTTCTGCACCTCGCCTGTTATCATTACCAACACCGTGGAGGAGTACAGAAGACAAGTTAAGACTGTCCTGCATAAGTAGCTACAAAGTAGGGGCTATTTGGGCCTTTGGGCTGCAGCTTCCAACACCTTAGTCGACCAATGACCCATCCCAACAGCGTGGGTACAACCC
>JAUUDZ010146912.1:0-18711 GCA_032361705.1 Panulirus versicolor | reverse complement strand
AGTTGTTCAGATACATATTTGGTGAAGCTCAACCCTAGTTAATGTAGTGTGAATGGGTTGCAGTGAAAGAAGACTTAGATATGATTTTCACCTAGCAGGAAACAAACTAAAAGAATCTGCATGTCAGAAAGACTTGAGAATCAACATTGTCCCCAGCTTGTTGCCAGAGTCCCACTTGAGAAGAATAGTTAGGGATACCAATTGCCATTTAGTAAATATTAGGAAGACAGTCAAGTTCATGGATAAGGAAGTATTCATCAGGCTGTTCAAATCATACATAAGGTCACAACTAGAGTATGCTTCTCAGGTTTGGTCACAGCACCTTAAAGAACCACAAAGAGCTAGTAAAGTTTAGCGAGCATTTCTTTGAGAGATTTGAAGATGTGATAACCAAGACATTACATGAATTTAAGCAAGAAACTTGTTAGAAAGATGTGAAGTGCATAGATAGCATAAGAGTGGCAGATGAATGGAACATACTGAATAAAGATGTAATGCATGTGGACTTTACCCGAAAGTTTGAAAAGTTGTGTGATTGTCAAGAATGGTCAATAGACGGGGCCCTATAAGACTCCCTCCTTGGACAGTGTATATAGGTAGTACACACATGCACACTTAACAGGCTATATTATTACTATTTATCTATGGAGATAATGGAGAAAGAATACTTCCCATGTATTCCCTCTGTGTCATAGAAGGCAACTAAAATGTGCAGGAGCATGGAGATGGAAATCCTCCCCCCCAGTTTTACTTTTCCAAAAGATGGATCAGAGAAAGGGGCAAAGTGAGGAGTTTTCCCCCTAAGGCTTAGTCATCTGCCTTCTCAAAAAATAGAGAGAGAGAGAGATTCTGTATACGTAAACTTGGAAGATGCTAATGACAAAAAATGGTGTTAGAAATTCAGTCACTATGTGCTGATAAAGTGAGAGAAATTGATGAAGTTATGCACTTAGTGGATGTGTAGGGGTAGCTAGATTTCATATCAGGCATTGTTATTAGACAGACTTTATTAATAATTTGTGCATCAAATGAGTTTATTATCATTGTAAGCTCTCATGATAGTTGTACACTGAAGACCCTAGACTAGTTATTTTCTTTTCTGTAATTAGGTTCCTGAACCTTCAGAGATCTCTTTGGGTCTATACATTGGAGATCCTCGGGAAGGTAAAGAAAGGCCACTCACTGAAGCATTCATCATTCCTTGGACAGATGATGGCTACAATGGACACCCAGATTTGCTTCTAAAGTTGAAGTGTCTATTCACAGTAAGTAATAATGTTGAGACACATTGTATAGAAATGAAGGTAATTACATGTTCTTTTTTAAACATATTGGGAATGGGAGAAAGAATACTTCCCACGTATTCCCTGCTTGTAATAGAAGGAGTCTAAAAGGGGAGGGAGTGGGGGACTGGATATCCTCCCCTCTCATTTTTTAATTTTTCAAAAGAAGGAACAAAGAAGGGGCCAAGTGAGGATATTCCCTGTAAGGCTCAGTCCTCTGTTCTTAATGCTACCTCACTAATGCGGGAAATGGTGAATATGTATGAAAAAAAATGTCATTCATCTTTACTGCTTTTATCTTTTTCTTTCAAGACCTTTATGAACTTGGGTTTCACATCCATACCTAGCACTCCTTTATGTAAGCTTGTTGAACACAGTATGCTTGATTTATTTACAGTCTAGAGAGTTTTCAGTGTGTCCCCAAACTTCTCATTGGTAATATCTCACCGTCTCATTATTTGATCCATGAAAGGTGATTTATCCCGTTAACTGATCATGAAAGGAATAATCCTGTTACAGGGGAATCAGGATATAACAGGTAGCAAGTGAGTCATTCATGTGGAGAGGTGTTTTGAAGTGGAAGAGTGTCTGTCAAACAGTTTACTTGAAGGGTTCCCTGGTTGTGGAGTCACAGGTTATGTTCATTCTTGCAAACCATGGCGTATGCATCCATGCTTGATTTGTTGGACATAAACCCATCTTTTGCTTACATTCAGCTCTTGGATATTTCATATAATATTTATCACTTGAATCAAAGGATTTGTTTAACATTCATATTAACCATCATTGTTTATTACAGGATTTGAGCACAGTGACTTTGGATGACAATCAGGTATGGTTGATTGGCTCGGTGATTCGTTTAGGCTCCATGGCCAGTAAAGAGGTAGACCCTCGTAGAATCTCAGCAGTGCTGGGCAAGAAAATTACATCTAATGACTCAATGAGAAGGTTTGTGTCTAACTACATGTCATGTGTAATTGGGTGGATTGAAATGCCAGTTATTGTAAGTGATGCTGAAGATGGTTTGGATAAATTAAACCTTCAGATATAAGATAACTTTAATATTAAGTAGATTTAACATAAGAACATAGAAATATAGAATATTAATGTAAAATTATATACTGGGGTCAACATGCTGTCAGTGGACTTTGCCAGGGCATGTGGAACATCTGGGATAAACCATTGAAAGATCTATGGGGCCTGGATGTGGATAGGGAGCTGTGGTTTTGGTCCATTACACATGACAGCTAGAGACTGAGTGTGAACGAATGTGGCCTTTTTTGTCTGTTTTCCTGGTGTTACTGCTCTGAAGCAGGGGGTAGCGATGCTGTTTCCTTTGGGGTGGGATGGTGCCTGGAATGGATGAAGTATGTGTCTGTGTATGTATATGTATGTATACGTTGAAATTTATAGGTATGTATATGTGCGTGTGTGGGCGTTTATGTATATACATGTGTATGTGGGTGGATTGGGCCATTCTTTCGTCTGTTTCCTTGCACTACCTCACTAACACGGGAGACAGTGTCAGAGTATAATGAATAAAAGATAGTATATATTTAGATGCATATGTGCATATATTGGTGTTTATGTATATATATTTGCATATGAGTGGATGGGCCATTCTTCGTGTGTTTCCTGGCACTACCTCACTGATGCAGGAAGCAGCGATCAAGTATAATAATAATGTATACAGGGGTTGACATGCTGTTAATGGACTGAACTAGGGTATGTGAAATGTCTAGTGTAAACCAGGGAAAGGTCTGTGGAGCCTGGATAGGGAGCTGTGGTTTCGGTGCATTGCACATGACAGCGAGAGAATGACTGTGAATAAATTAAGAGTCTGGAAATATTGAATAATGATTGTAAATCATGAATGAGGAACTCTCTTGGGTTTAGAGCCATAAGTCCTCAGTTATAGTACAGCCTGGTTCTCTCTCTCAAAGTTGGCAACAGATAGAACCCTGTACTGATATACCTTCATTTGTTTAGCTGATATCTTCAATTCCATATAGGAAAGAGGTCCTTTCAGGTCCATGACAAGCAAATTTCTCAACTTTAAGTCTGTTCATCCTCGAAAGTAGTAATTATAGGAATCCTGACCTTCACCAACAAGTTTGACCCAGGTTCCTTAAGCTTCAATTTTTAAGTAGTAGATGAAAACTTTGAGTCTTCTGCTCTAGGAACAAAAGCCTCAAACTGATCCCAGTACTTCAAGATATTATTGACCATCTTTTGGACAGGGGAAATTCAATTCTGGTGCATCTTTTGAGCAGGATCTGCCGTTAATATCAATCTTTGGAGGAGAGTTGAGCCTTCATTTTTTGAGTTTTGAAAGTCACTTGTAATATATGTTTCATGGAGACCAGATGACCCCTACACCTTAGACATCTGCTTTCAGGGGGCTTGGTTCAGTTGCTATCAGACTGTTCATTCCCATACCTTCAGGAACGTTAACTTTGATGCCAAGAAGTCTTTATAGCCTTCATCAATAGATAGGCTTTCATTAGTATCTTAGAAATACCTAATGAACCAATATTGCTGTGTAAAAAAGAGATGCTCTTCTTTGGTCTGCCAAAATGAGTTTTATCCTTTAGAAATATTTGTAAAGGTCCTATGATTCTCCAGAAGCTGAGGAAATAGAATGACTTTTCTGTGGCCCTGTTAAGGGTGAGGCACTACAGACTGAAAAGCCACACTAGAGTTCAGTAGTTATGGAGACTACTATGACATGGCCACCCCTATGAGGGAGTTCCAGAAGGGAATAGGCATCTGAGTTATAGATAGACAGATAGATAGATAGAATAGTCTTTTGAGGAAAGATGAAGATGCAGCACCCTGTAGACGGCTTTGATCCATCCCAGAGTTGGCCAAAATGAATGGGGAATAGAGATGTTTATTACACATACTGTTTGAAATCTCATCTCTTTTCCTTATCACTTAGGAAGGCTTGGCCTGGGGAAGCCTTTGCAGATTTTTTTTTTCATGCTTGTTCACCATTTTCTGTACAAGCAGGAAGGGGAGAGTGAGTGGTCCAGGTGAAGGTGGGTTCACAGCAAGGTTATGTGATTTTACCATGACTGTTTGATTTGTTTGTGGATGGGATTGTGAAAGAGGGAAATGCTAATCTCTTGGAGAAAGGGGGCAAGTTTGCAGTCTGTTGGGGATGGAGGGGCCTGGGAGGTGAATAAGTTGCTTCTTTCTGATGACTTAACATAGTTAGTAGACTCGAGTGAGAAATTGCAGAAGCTGCTATCTGAATTTAGGAGAGTCTAGGAAGGGAAAGTTAAGAGTTGATTTAGTTAAAAGCAAGCTTATTAAGTTTAACACTGGAAAGTGACAGGTTGGTTTGAGCATGAGCATGAATGGGGAAAACCTGGAGGAAATGGACAATTTAGATACCATGGAATGGACATTGCAGAAGATGGAACCATGAGAGGTGAAGGAAGCCATAGGGTGCCAAGGGAGGTAAGGTCATGGTTGCATTGAAGAATGTGTGGAGAAAGAGGTCACTGCCTTTGAGGGTAAAGATGGGCTTGTTTGATGGAATAGTAGTCCTGAAAGTGATGTATGGGCGTGAGATGTGGGCTTTAGATAAAAGTAAGGAAGAGAGTGGAGGTGTTGGAAATTAAATGCTTGATGTCTATGTTGTGTGGGGAAGGTTGATCAAGTAAGAACTGATGTGGGAAGGGGTAGGTTTGGTAGTAAGAAGATTGTTTTTAAGAGAGCTGAAGGTGATTTACTGAAATGGTTTTGACCAGGAGAGGATAAGTGAGGAGAGGCTGTCTAAGAAGATAAATGTTTCAGAAGTAGAGGGAACAAAGAGAAGTGGGAGACCTTGAATAAGGGAGAAGGATAGAATGAAAGATGCTCAAAGTGATTAGGACCTAAGCATTGATGATAATGTGAGCCATGTATGTGATAGCATGGAATTGAGCAGTGTAGTATACAGGGGGTGAAATTCTGTCAGTTGGCTGAACCAAGGTGTGTGAAGTAGTCAGGGGAAACTATGAATGTCAGTTGCCTGAACCAAGGTTTGTGAAGTAGTCAGGGGAAACTATGGAAAGGTGTGTATGGCTTATCTGTGGATTGGGGCTCTGGTTTTGATGCATTTTATATGACAGCTAGAAAATAGATGTGATCAAATGAGGTAATTTTTATTCTATTTCTGGCGTTACCATGCAATATAGAAAACAGTGTTTCATCATCAGCAAGAGCACCTGTTGGGGAGGTTTAGTTTTGCAGCTAGTGCATGACATGGCAAAGTTGCTGGTTGACAGATATGAGGAACTTCCAAGGCAAATACTTTGGATGGCTTCTCCAGCTCTATGGATGCTGAGTCACAGGTTAGGCTTCCTTTTCTCAGAGGGCAATGTAACTGTAGTCTTTTAGAACTGGAACAAAAGTTCTTATACATCTCAGAGCATATTTACTCTGAGTTGTTCATGGAGCTCTGCCTTTGTTGGAGACATGGTTTTTTTTATGTCGTATCTCATATTTTGTATAAAAGGTATGATTACAAAACAAATAGGTTTGATTCACTTGGTGCCCTTCATCTATAATATCTTGCTTTGGTAGTAGCAGTCTATACTTATACATAATGGATGGTGAACTAATAGATTTGAAGAATGAAGTCTCCATTTCTTGAGCTTAGTTGCTTGCATCTTTCCGTTAGCCTCTCTTCTTTTATGGTAACTATTGGATAACTGACCTCATTCAGGCTTTGTATGTTTGTAGATTGAACGCTGGTGTAAAGTATAGTCTAGCGATTGCTGACAGTTTTCAACTGCTGGTATGGGTGTTTTCTCAGAATGTTGATATATTATTAAAATTCGGTCCACCTTGCCTTGCAGTGAGTGAGCAAGTATTTTAGTTATGATTTATGGGAAGAAGGAAGGACCACCTCATTCTTAAACCTTTTGTTTTTCATTTTTTTCAGACCTTTTGGTGTAGTGATGATGGAAGTCACATCACTAATACAGAAGCAAAAAAGTGTCACCGTACCCTCCAATGGTTCACAGGAAGTGGACCAGTTTGCTGCATTTTATCCGTGAGTTTTGCCACACTTTTATTTGAATGTGTTTGAATGATTAATTGCATTCATAAGTATGTGTGAGTATATTTTGTTGTTAGTGTAAACAAATGATTAACTGGATTAACAGACTCTGATTTGAATTATTTTTACTCCAGTTGCTCGTTTGGGGACTTGATTTTAGAGCTTGAGGGTTTTAGGGGTGAAGCCTATTTGGTGACTGACAGTGAAGTTAGCCACCCATTCTGTAATTGTTATAGAAGGTGGTGTCAATTATCTTTTACATGATGATTTTTCATGAGACAGTGTCATAGTTTTTGTTGCTACTGATGCTATTAATATTGTGCAAGAGGGAGGTGGGTTATGGTTGGTTATAGCCATCTAGGATATGTTGTGTGAGGTATATGTGTCATTTGATGATGGAGGGATTGGGTCTCAAGCTATGTTGCATGAGTGAAATACTGATGATAAAGGGGTGGAAAGAGAGAGATTTGAATGGTTTGGAAGGTTTTAGGCTTGGTACTAACTGGCAAGTTTTCATGTGTCAGGGATTTTGTTGTGAAACTGGGAGTGGTTGCAGATGTCTGTAAGTGCTTAAATTTGAACTGGGCCAAAGAGTTTTATGCGGAAGTATGATATGCTGTTAGGGCCTGTTGCAAGGTTTTGATTGCATTGCTTATGTCGGTGGAAGTGAAGGGTGGGTGAGCACTTGTTTCAGGGTGGATTTTATTTAGATTTTTTATGACTCTGTTTAAGGGGTGTGGTTGGTTTGTAGCTGAATTTTGAGGAGTGTTTCATGAGTATGTTTGTAATTAATTTTGGAGAAGGATTGTCATTGGATTGGGTCAGAAATGCTTTTTTGCTTCAGGGATAGGTTGATGCAGGAGTAAGAAAGAGGTGTAGTAGTAAGAGGAGTGTGTATGAATGAGCTGAAGAGTTTATGCTGAAATGGTTTTGGCATATTGATAGGATGAGTGAGGAGATGATGACTTAAGGGGTAGTACATGTTAGAAATGGAGGCAATAAGGAAAACAGGGAAACTGAGTAGATGGAAGGATGGAGTGAAACAGGTCATGAATGTTCATGGCCTGTACATGTAAGAGGTCGTGAGGTGTGCATGGGATAGAGGAAACTGCACAAGAGTTGACATATTGTAAGCAGGCTGAACCTGGGCATATAAAGCAGTTAGGGGTAGCAACAGAAAGGTCTTTGGGTCTTGGTTGTCAAGAGAGGGCTCTGGTTTTAGTATATTATATATGACATTTATGAAAATGTTGTGATCTGTTTCCTCTTACTTGATTGCATTCACCACAGTTGTTTTTGCTTTCTAGTTATGTTTATCACTAAGTACCCTTTTAGCAATTTGAAATTATAGTAACTTCTTGTATCAGAAAGAAAATACTAACTGGCATTTCACAACTTTTTTATTATTCTAGGATGGATGAGCAACATTGTTATGTCACCATTTGCTCAAGAAGTGAAATATTATAATTTATTTTTTCTTATTTTTCCTGCAGATGTGGAGAGAAGGAGACTCTGGACCTGAAGAAGCTACTGTCATCACGAAGTGATGCTGTAAGAGATAATAGAACAGGCTTCCAAGGGATTTGGTTTACATTTCAGTTACTTAATGGTGATTTAAAACAGGTAATTGTGATAGCCAATATTCATTACAATTAAGAGTATTCATATAAAGATATGTATGAAAGCCCTGTACCTCTTTTGTAGTCACCTGTAGCATTGAGGATGCACAGCAAGCAGGAGCATGGAAATGATAGATTCCTTTGGAAGAA
Source organism: Panulirus versicolor (assembly GCA_032361705.1). NCBI lineage: Eukaryota > Metazoa > Arthropoda > Malacostraca > Decapoda > Palinuridae > Panulirus > Panulirus versicolor. The sequence continues at coordinate 10,606 of JAUUDZ010146912.1, read as the reverse complement.
GATCTTCAACAGACTGTACTCCTATCTTTCCATGAATTATGATGTAGCTTGACCAAAAGTGATAGTTCCTGGGTAAACTCAGGACATTTTTTTGGAAAGAGTTCCAGGATTAATAATGGATGAATAAATGTTAGGTATACATGTATGTAGGTGTTATGGATTCCTCTAGCACGAGGTTGCACTGAATGAAAAGTCACATTTGATGAGGCTGTACCGTTGGGATTACAATCTCGTCAAAGAACTTCTCACTCCAAAATAGTCCATATTTTCCTGCTGCTGTGCAGCCTTGGGCTGCAGGAGCCTCTGGAAAGAGGTCCTGGATATCACCAGGACTCTCTCTACAAAGAGGTGTTTTTTTGTTTTTTTTTTGTAAATGCTGAACTTAAATGTAAATCCTTTTTGTGAAAGATCTTTTAAAAGATATCAATCTAATGGGAGTACTTTAGCCTCAGACTTTCTTCTGGCTCTTATATGAGGCCAGCCTTTGGAGTTAATTTTTGAATTCATTTGCAGCTTCAAGAGGATAATGCACACTATGTGGCACTTCGAGATGTTCCTGTAGCTCTTCGTTTGGGTCTGTCTGATGTTATAATGCCTGGAGATGTACGCAATGACCTTTACATAACTCTGTTATCAGGAGAGTTCTCCAGAGGAGCCAAGACTTGTGATCGTAATGTTGAAGTTACAGTCCGAATATGCGATGAAAAAGGAAATTTGATACCCGTAAGTTAAGAAATGATGAATAATGAAATTTTCTTAGTTATGGATCAAAATTATTTTGCATTCACATAGATTACTGTCATATTTGAAACTTGGAAAACATAGGACTTCTGCAGATTTGGATAGCTCTCACAGGACCTTTGTGGAAAACATAGGATTTCTACAGATTCAGATAGCTCCCACAGGACCTCTTCCTCAAAACCCAGTTTCTGCATCATTGAAGTTTCTTCCATGATTACACCACTCGCACATATGCTCACTAGCCATGTCCTTTTCCCTTTTCCCTTGCCTTTGATTTTTCTGCATATTCAATCTTTGTGTATTCACCTCCTTAGCTCTCCATCTTTTGCTTTATCAGTCCCTCTTTGGTATTTCCCTTTAGTGTACCCATTCCTTTTTCTGTCTACAATTTGCACCATACATATGATAATTATGAATCTTTTTATTGTCAGTAGACAAAAGGGAGTACACTCTTATTGAAGAATTTCTCACTTTAGAGTTCATCCTGTCCTTGCTGATGAATGTAACATTGCCTTGAAGCTGCAGGAGCCCCTGCTTATCGGGTCATAGGATTGAATGATAATGATAATTATATTACATCCCAGATATTTCACCATCAGGGTGAAGAAAAGTTATTAATCTTTTCTTCTCAAGGAAATTAGTTTTTGCTTCACCACAACCGAAATGGGAACTTTCAGAAGTCTTAGGCCTTTTACAGTTTGATATTTTTAGTAGTTTATCCCTAAACTGTCTTCCTATGAAAATTCTTTTCCTCATATCCTTGATTTCTGGGAGAAAAGTTAGCGAATTACAAACAGTATCCATACACAGGAATCACTTATGGGTTAGCATGAGCCCCAGTTAGATATTTGGCTAGAATGAAACCAACTGATTTACAAATAGCCTTATCATAAACTCTTGGAGGAATTCATCAAGAGAGCATCATGCCTTTTGCCCAGTTAAATCTCTAAGAGATTTTTGAACCTCACCAGCGATTATACTGTACCTTGCCTTTCAGTGGACAAGGCTCTCACTTTTTTTGCAGCATCAGTACCCTTACTCCAGTTGTTGAAATTAATGATGTTTAATGTTGACAGTATCAGGATTTTTGTTCAGCAGGAAACAGGTTACAGATGGTACAACCCTTGTCACCATGTGTTTAATTCTAACATGGTTAGTTGTACTGAAGTAAATATTTTATTCAGAAGTAATTGCTGCCTTTCTACATCAGGGAGCCAGTATGATGTTAGAGTCTTCTCTCCTTCCCTTGTCATTGGTTAGCCATTAGTTTGTCTCTTCTTACGTTTATAAGATATCTTGGATGCTTGCTGTAGAGATATTGTTTTCAGCCCTCAGAATCTACAATTTTCATCAAGCTCTAGAGTGAGAAAGTATTAGATATCTTTTAGCAGGTCAAGAATACATATGGAGAGTGACACTATTTGGAGGAGTATTTTTTTTTTTCATGTTTATTATTTCGCAAATAGGAAGAGGAAAGGGAGATTATTAGGGTGATATTAGTAGATAAGAGTACTAATACGTAAGAGTTAACAAGCATTTGAAGATATAAGATATGCAGGTTGTGGTACTTAACTTTTGAGCTTAGGGGAAAATAAGTGGAAAATGATTATGCTGTATGGAATCCACAGGGTGTGATTCACCAGGGGTGTGGCAAAGGACCTCTTGATGAATATCATTCAGTTACATACCATCATGAGGGTAAACCAAGGTGGGCTGAAACATTTAAAATTGCTCTGCCCATTGAAGAGTTCAAGAAGGCTCATGTTAAGTTCACCTTCAGACACAGGTAAATTGCATTTGTTTATTCTGTTATTCTATTACCTCATGTTTAAGATAATGTATTTTGAATTTTTGACCCTTTAACTTACACAGATTTTTTTCCATCTTTAAACATTCAACTTTTTGTATTCTTACAGATGTTTTTATCCTTACAGAGTGAGAGATAAATAGCTTAAAAGTACATTTAGCGTTGTAATACACATGGAGGATACTTCTCCAATGCTGCTAGAGAAAAGAATGGACAGTGCTTCTTTCATGCATCTTGATATTAATTTTTTTCTAACTTCCATGCTAATGGAATTATTTGCATTTTGTTTTTATTACTAAATGAACAAAATAGTTTACAGATGTACTATACTTAGTTACTTTTTTTCATACCATTTGACATTTCCCGCATTAGCGAGGTAGCATTTAGAACAGAGGACTGAACCTTTAAGGGAATATCCTCACTAGGCCCCCTTCTCTGTTCCTTCTTTTAGAAAATTAAAAACGAGAGGGAAGGATTTCCAGACCCCCACTCCCTCCCCTTTTAGTCGCCTTCTACAACCCGCAGGGAATACATGGGGAGTATTCTTTCTCCCCTATCCCCCGGGATAAACTTAGTTACTTTTGTACGTAAAATTTATACAGGTATTGTACATATATATCAGCAGAAATAGGTAAATGTGGCTTCATTGACACAAATTGCACATTTCTGTCCCATCATACTTGCAGGGTAAATGAGAGTGATTGTCCCATAGAAGTATTCAGCACCCATACATGCCTCCCACCTTACCACTGTTCAGAACATAGCCATGAAATTGTGGTTGGAATTTTCAGTTCGGTTATCAAATGTGGATGTTAGTCATGTGAAAGAGATCTTTGTTTGTGATTGCTAAAGGGTTCATCATATGTGTATATATTTCTAGACTTTTTTCCTTTGCATTACTGTACATCATGATTAACTTCTGTGGGTTTTAGAGATGTGTAAAAGAATATTTTTCTTTTGGATAGTATCCAGAAAGCTGCTTTGCTCTTTGACCAAAGAGTTAACTGTGAGAGTTAGTCTATAAAGAATGGATCATCTATGAATATGTATTATATATGGCTCATGACAGTGAAATGTAGGTTTTGCAGGTTGTGGAAGTGAATGAAACTTGTAAAGCATATGTTATCATATCTCTCCCTTTGATGTTTGAGATTGTAGATCTTTAGCCCCTGTAATCTATTATGGTAGTTCATATACTCCTGTCTGTTTATATTTCTTTGGAAAAATTTCTGTGTTCTATCGGTCTTGTTTGATTTGAAGTTGTTTTACGATTGAACATGCAAAACAAAAGTATTCAAGTTTACTTCTTTTGTATACATTAAACATTCTTGTCATTGTCTGCCTCTTTTTGCAAATGTTCTCATATTATTTCACTCAGGTCAAAAACACTAACTTTTCAGTATGATCCTTCATCCCTAAACACCTCCAGACAGATATTTACATGAGCTGAGCAATGCCTCTGGACGCAGTGAGTTTCATGCCTCAACTTCAAGGCAGCACACCAATCCTGTTGGTGACTGAAGCGGCAGTGTATGATAATTTCTCCCAACAGTCATTCATTTTCCAAGAGTGCCAGTGAGAAATTGAGCAGCTGTTAGCTAGATGTAGTGGGCGAAACAGAGGATCATGAGTTATTTGATGATGATGATGATGGATCATGTGGGGAGCAATTTTAGGGATACTAACTCATTCAGCAAGAAAAGTTGACCAACAATAGAGAGGAAAAGTTTTTCTAGCGAAATCGGAGGTGGCATTGCTAGTGCCTGCCTGACCTTGATGACACTGCATTTGATTGGGTTAGATGGAGATTTTTAATGTTATCAAGAAATTATCATTAACTTACTATGATGATTGGATTAAAAGATGTATTATCAAAGATAAAACATAATAATGATAAGTAATCAACATTCCGGTGTAAGAAATTAATTCTTTTATGTCGCAAGTCAGAGCATAAAGTCATAAAAGTTAGTACAGTACATACTAATTCCAAAGTGTCATAGGTTGAAGCATTACAGCTTGAGGCCCTGATAATCCTTGCTGAATATTCTATCCAGCTATTTTAACATTTGAGCCCTCTTCAACTCTCATCCATTGGGGCATAATTTGCTTTCAAGCTATTGTTTCTGGAATGCATACGCCTTCATTTTATTACTTTATTTGTTAATTTCCCTTCAACACATGCCTCTAAATTTATTCATTAGAATTTGTAACTTCATAGTGTCAATTATGCTGGCTGTCATCTTTCAGATCTACAAATGATGTGAAAGACAAAAATGAAAAGCCATTTGCTTTGTCTTTTGTGAAACTGATGCAGAGCAATGGGACAACACTGATGAACACAGATCATGAGCTGATTGTTTACAAGGTAAGAGGTATTTTCTCAACCATGCCTCTCCAGTTTTTGTATTTCTTTTTAATTATCTATCTATCTATCTGTCTGTATCTCTGATGTCTGTTCCAATTGGAACTCCCTCAAAGGGGTGGTCATGGCAACAGAGTCTCCGTAACTAAAGAACTCCATTATTGCTTCTGAGCCTTTAGTGCCTCACATTTTAAACGCCACTGACAGAGGGCAAGTCTGTTGCAGTGTTTGCAGAGGCTCTTATCTAATATTCCTAGTGACTGCTATCTAATGCTCCTACCTACTGCTTCCACCTAATAATTCTGCCTAAATGTTCCTACCTACTGCTTCTATCATTTTGCTAAAATGCAGGGCAGGTGCATAGTGCTCATTGCAGGAAAATCTAGAGTTATGAAGAATGAACTGTGTGAGTTAATTTTGTCAAGTGTTACATATTCACAACTAGAGATTGTATGTTTGTGAACAAAATGTCTGTAGTCCACATGTTGGTGAGGCAGAAAGCTACTTGGGTATATATTGTTTTACTCATTCATGGCGTTGCCTGCTGTACAGGTTGTTAGTCATTGAATAATTTTGTGACACTGAATTACTTATTGTCGTACTTATTACTTATTGCCAGCCCACTGCCTGAACCTCCACTCAACTCCCTCACCGTTTCACAGCACCCTGCCAGTAAATAATAAATTAGCTTTTACCTCACAGTTGTCTGCCATTCTATTGATAATCTCTCCCATCCTGAAGAAATGTCACTAAGCTTTGATGATTACTACTCTTTAGATGAGCTTGATGTTCTTAATATTCAAAGATTTTGAAACTATTTGATCCCAATTAGTTTTATTTTATTCAGAGAGTATTATAATGATGATGCAGGTTCAACAGCACTAATGTCAGAATTACTTACATCTGCTGCTCCTCATAAAGATTCTTTGTCCTTATACAATAATTGCAGATGGGCTCAGAAACATCAAACAGTTGGAGAGTAGGCTGAAAAGTAATGTGCTTTAATTCATGGGGATTTGTAGTGAACAGTAAAGAATGGTGTTTAGAAACTTCAGAAGAAAAATGAAACCAACAGTTATGATTTTGAAGAATGGGTTTATAACAGTAGTGTAGGTTTAGAGTTCATGTTGTAGAAGTTCAGAAGTGGATGCGAAGTCTGAAGAGTGATTAATGCAAGGAATAAACATATCATACTGAGTCAGATTACAATGAGAGATGTTTTAGATTTAAGTAAAGGATGAAGAAATTAATTTGTATAGACATTAGATGTGGAAATAAAGATCTATGTTGTGATGAGGATGTTAAAGATAGTGGAAGATAAGAAGTAAAGAAAAATAGAGTGAGTTGTTACTTAGACAAAGTTGTTATATTTGCATAAGAAAATGAAATGTACTACAGTATTGGTGTATAGAGGAGTTGTCGCATGAGCAGCCCTGCTGTACTGTAAAAAGTGTATTTAGGGTGTTGACAGATTCATTGAAGGATCTTCATTTCCTGTAATGGCATTGATTTTCCTAATATTATCTTTTATATTTAAAGATTGATGGAAAGAAATGGAACGATAATGACTGGAGCTACCTGAATCTACCCTGGCAACGAATTAATGGTGAAGAGTTAACTAAGTCCTGGAATCATGGTGTTGCCCCATCATTAAAGGATAGCTTTACCATATCAACAACCTTTTGTTCAACAAAGCTCACACAAAATGGTAAGATGTGGAGCAGTGCACCACTATGATATCTGTTTCTTTGTCTACACTGCAAAGCTTAGGAACTCTTTACCACCACAAGTCTTCTTTAACGTATATGACCTCCCCCCTTTCTAAATGGCAGATTTTCCACTTCCATTAAAATTCTTGAAATATTTTTCCCTATTATTACTCCCTCTTGAATCCTTTTCATATTTCACTGAAGACCTATTTTTGATGTGGACTTAAGTCCATGACTGGACTGACTAATATTGGAAGAAAAAAAAAGCCATGAAAATCCTGATCATTTCTATTACAGTTCAGTGTTTCATATGATTTTCATTTTCCATGATCATAGCTAGGATGACAGAAATTTCATGTTGAATATCACATTTTTCATTTGAGTTTATTTCACGGCAAAGTAGCAAATGAGGGGATGGTTACAAAATTTTACTCTTCAGTATACCTTGCCTTTATTTCTTTATGTTATGCATTATGACATAAGATTATTCTTGGGGATGGGGAAGAAAGAATACTATCCTTGTATCTGTTTGCTGTCATAGAAGGCAAATTGTGAACATAAGGAGCTTAATGAAAATTTTCATCAAAGGTTCGATCATCTGCGCTGAATCAGAAAAAGGTGAATAAGTGTACATATCATGATACCGTGGTGCACATAGCCTAACTGAATTACTGTAGAATAAGTATGAATTATTGCTATGTAGTTAGAATGGGGGGCATTTGACTTGCTTATTTGATGTCTGTTTTCCTCTTGTTTCTCAATTATCTCCACAATATTTGCCCTATGTTATGTGATATAGTACATCATATCATGGTGTATGTAAATGCCCAAATTGCTGTATGGCAGCAAGGTAAGATTTGATTTGGCCAGCTGGTCTGTTTATCTCATGTTTTTCATCTAGGTTAAGCATATAAGTTTTGAATACCCTTATGTTAACTTTTGAAGACTTCTTTTGAAAAATTTCTTTTCTAACGTTTGGCTTAATATCTCAGAGAGTACCTTGAGATCTTCAGGGATTAGTAAGGTGAACCCTCCTTTCTTTCCTGCTCAAACAATTTGAAACCCTTCTCTGAGGGAATATTTAGTTTTGGATTACAACTGTTGTCTTCGGCTTAACCTGGCATGTTGGTTAGAATCATGTTGGTAAAGTACTGCCATGGTAGTTTTTATGAGGAAACTTTTTGTTTTTACCAACCTTATCCATGGATGTTGAGACACCGAGGATCGGTACTATGGGTGATGAGCTTACTCCTGCAAGGCAGAGGATCAATTATGTATCATAAGATAACCTCTGGGTATGTTTACAATCAATCTTTTTCTTGGTTAAGTTTTCCTGTACCTCTCCACATACATGCTGCTTTACTCTCATAGCTCATGGAAAAAATGAATCCTGAAGAAAAAGGAGGTTTGAAGATTGATGAATTGTTTCTCCTCAGGGATTTGTCGTGTGAGCAAATTTTGCATGTTTCTCTCCCTTGCTATCCTTCTCTTCTGATTGATGGTAGTTAGCATTGGATTTTGATGTCATTTGTTTGAAAAGTTATGCAGTGGCTGACCTAGTACAGGCTGGCAGCCATTAGGATGGTAAAATCATTGCCAGGGGCTTCCTGATGATTAAACAGGAGTTCCAAGTTTATCTTTTGCCACAGTCACAATTTGGATGGCTTGTAAACAGTAAAAAGCACAAGTCTCACCTGAAGGTGAGGGTTTAGAGATCAATTGGGATTCTTTCATGGCTCAAGGGATGCCACCATGGAGAGAAATAGTTTTTCATTCTTCAAAACTAGTACATCTTGAAACTGCTCCATGTTGGCAGCCACAGGGATGTCTGATGGGCATTTACATATCGGCAGAAGGCTGCTGATCATTGCAATAAAAGGAAAACTTTTTTAGCTGCCTTGAACCAAAGTCATATTACACAGTCAGTAGTTGTAAGAGTTCAGTTAACATTTGGTAATTGTCATATTGAAAGGGTTAATTGACTCCATTCTCATGTAATTATTCTTTTAGATGGAACATGAATTTTACTTCAGGTTTCATTACTTACTCTCTTTAGAAAATGGATGGGATGAACCTGAAACATTTTTGTTCATATCCTTTTTTACCTGAGACACTAATTATTATTTTCTTCTCAGCGGAGCTGCTTCGTTTATTGGAATGGGGTTGGAGTGGTTCTCCTGATAGAACAACTCTAGAGTCTTGTCTCCAAGGTCTACGGCGTGTTCCCTCAGAGGAGCTAATGGTATTCCTGCAGGACACCCTGGATGTGCTTTTGGAAATTCTCATGAATAACTCAACGGATGATGACAGTGACAACAAAGTTTTTGAGGCATTGGTCAGTTTTTTGCTAAATTTTATAGTGTTTAGTTAAAAGGATATTTTCCTCCAGGGATTTTGTTGTAGTAATTTGTTACTAATAAAGAGTTGGGGAGAGAAGAGTGATTTTTATTTCATGACATGGAAACATTGATTGTTTCCATAAGCTTTGTAGATAGAATTATTTTGAAATAAGTAAAGAGTTCTCAAATTTAGCATAATATGCTCATTGCATTAGGAACAGGGAATCAAACTTAAGTTTGGATGATAAATTTTACCATCACTTGATTTCCAGCTATGTATAATGATGTATGATCAGGTTTCAGAAAGGTTAGCTTCAATTATGTTACACTGGGAAGGGCTGCATGTAAGAGGTAGTTGTGTTAAAACGAAATAATTTTCCATTTGGTTTTTTTCACCATGGATTTCTCTCTCTTTGATCAGGTTCATACAATATACCACTAACTGATACAGGGTCCCTCCAGGATGAGGAATATTATAAGGAAAAAAAGACTACAGGAAAAAATCAAATTTAAGGAAACAATTAGAGGATAGTTGAGAGAGGATGCCACCTGCATACATATCTCCTATATTTCACAGAAGGTGGTGAAGAGGGATGGGAGTGGACATGCTCCCCTCCTTGTATTATCACTTTAGAAACTGGAGCAGAGGAAAGGCTAAGTGAGGATTTCTCAGAGTCTTAAGCTGGGGTGTTTGAATGTGTGTGGATGTATCCAAGATGAGAAGTGAGAGCTCTTATGTTTGTTGAGAGGAATTTATTGTAGATGTTGGGGCTCAAAGTGAAACCAGGTTGAAGGTAAAGGGAAAGTATGGTTTGGATATGTTCATCTAGGTAGAGCTGGGTTAATGTGAGGGCAAGAGCAAAGGAAGGAGTTGGGACTTTGCTTCAGTGCTAGGGAGTGATTTCAAGTATATGTTGCTGTGGTCACCCCATTGAGGAAGTTCCAATTGGAACAGGCATCAGAGATATAGATAGATATAGTTTAGTTTAAAATACCATAAGGAGTGCATCATTGTTAGTGCGTATGCACCTTGTAGTGAGAAATCTAAAGAGGAAAGGGGTGAATTTTTTGGGAGCTGCTGGAGTGCTTCAACAATTTTGATGCAAGGGATTGAATCGCAGTGCAGTGGGATCTGAGTGCAAAAGAGTATGATGTAGCAGTTGAGGATGTACTTGAAAGGCAAAGGATTTTTTATGTAAATGAAGAAGGAGAAGAACTTGTTGAGTTGTGTACTGAAAGAGTATTAATGATTGGGAATACTTGGTTTAAAATTATGCGTGGATGTGTAGGGTTGGTATTTAACTAGTGGTGTTTGATTTTATAATGATTGATATGCATGCACAAGAGATGTTGGATTTGAATACACTGAGAGGGATGTCTCATCATTTCTTGTTTGAGATGATTAGGTAGAAGCAGTAGGTAGGACCATCATTAGGAACATTAGATTGGAGCCACTGCAATCACTGCACTAGACTTGCCCTCTACCAGTGGCCTGTTAAGGGTGAGGCACTAAAGGCTAAGAAGTAGCATTGGAGTGCTTTAGTTATGGAGACTCTTTTTCCATATCCACCCCTTTCAGGGAGTTCCAATTGGAAGAGGTATCGGATAGATAGATAGATTGATTGATGGAGATGAATGTTAAACTGTG
>JAUUDZ010146802.1:1452-18712 GCA_032361705.1 Panulirus versicolor | reverse complement strand
GAGAAATCACACACCCCTGCAGCAGACTGACCTTCACTGGGAATCAGTCACTCTCCTCTCTTCTTACTCATACACATGCCTTACATCCTTGATAAAATTTTTTCACTGCTTCTAGCAGCTTACCTCCCACACCATTAACTCTTAAGACCTTCCACAAAGTATCTCTAATAACCCTATCATATGCCTTCTCCAGATCCATAAATGACACAAACAAATACATCTGTTTTTCTAAATATTTCTCACACACATTCTTCAAAGCAAACACCTGATCCACATATCCTCTACCTCTTCTGAAACCACACTGCTCCTCCCCAGTCTGATGCTTTGTATATGCCTTTACCCTCATCAATACCCTCCCATACAATTATCCAGGAATACTCAACAAACTTATGCCTCTGTAGCTTGAACACTCACCTTTATCCCCTTTTCCTTTGTACAATGGCACTATACATGCCTTCCACTGCTCCTCAGGCACTTCATCATGATCCATACATACACTGAATATCCTTAACAACCAATCAACAACATAGTCACCCCCTTTCTTAATACATTCAACTGCAATACCATCCAAACCCACTGCCTTGCCAGATTTCATCTTCTGCAAGGCTTTTACCACCCCTTTTTTCTTAAGTAAACCATTTTCCCTGACCCTCTCACTTTGCATACCACCCCAACCAAAACAACCAACATCTGCCACTCTATCATCAGATACATTCAACAAATCTCCTCACTTTATCACTACCTGTTATCACTTTCCCCCTTGCCCCCTTCACTGATATCCCTATTTGTTCTCTTGTCCTTTGCACATTATTTACCTCCTTCCAAAATATCTTTTGATTCTCCCCAAAGTTTAATCATACTCTCTCACCCCAATTCTCATTTGCCCTCTTTTTCAACCCATGCACCTTCCTCTTGACCTCCTGCTGCTTTCTCTTATACATCTCCCAATCATTTGCACTCCTTTGTAAGTATCATCCAAACATCTCTCTTTTCTCGTTCACTAATAACTTTACTTCTTCACCCCACCACTCACTACCCATTCTAATCTGCCCACCTCGCACCTTTCTCATGCCACATGCATTTTTTGCACATGCCATCACTGCTTCCCTAAATACATCCCATTCCTCACCCACTCCCTCACATCATTTGCTCTTACCTTTTGCCATTCTACACTCAATCTCTCTTAGTACTTCCTCATACATGTCTCCTTTCCAAGCTCACTTACTCTCACCAGTTTCTTCTCCCCAACAAACATTCTTCCTTTCTGAAAATATCTACAAATATCCACCTTGCCTCCACAAGATAGTGATCAAACATCCCTCCAGCTGCCACTCTCAGCACATTAACACCCAAAAGTCTCTCTTTTACACGCCTATCAATACTCGTAATCAAATAATGCCCTTTGACCACCTCTCCTGCTCACATACGTATGAATTAATATCTTATACATCAATCTTCAACCTGAGTTAAACTGTATATCTAATCCTCACTTAACATTGGATATACATTTCTGAAAAATGCAACTGAATGCAGTGTATGGTGAATCCCATTTTACCATAGGATTTAATGGGATAAGGTGGCATTCCATTCCTGGGTAAGATTTCTCAGCCTAAATTTCAAACAAAATATGATTAAAATACCAAGAAACATGCCTTTCCATACCATTAATCTATGTATATAAGCAACAAACCAATACATCTTAAAATACTAATGTTTCTATGTAAAAAATATCACATGAAGCACAGGTATGTTACACTGATTCTGATCTTCAATCCAAAAACTTAACACTCAATGTTCACCAAAGCCTCACCTCTGATACAACTGATCACTGCAAATAACAAGACATATTCAAGGAGCACTGCCTGTTTATCTATATAGTTCAAGATAGTTATAATCAATGTAACTGACAAGCAAAGACCTCTAGCAATATCAGCACTACAATGACTAGCATAAGAACCCTTCAAAATGTTTAAGTTACCTCCTAGCTGATGGTCTTCCTGCTCTTCTCCTTCCCACAAGTGAAAAATTCCTTTGTACACTTTATATACTCATAGTTATAGGGTTTTGAATATATTTACATTTTTTTCTTTCATGTTTACATAAATGAATTAATTTTTTCAAAGACATCAGGCAAGCAAACCTCCTAATGATGAATCATCAACCTTTGTGAAATCTAATGTTTCAGGAGATAGTTTTCCTTATTAATAAAAACTTACTTGTCTCGATGAATACCCAATGACTGAAGAAGTTTACTGACTGGCAGACAATACTTATTAGCTATTAGTGACAACACCAATACACAGCAGAAAGCACTGTCCTCATTTTGGCGAGTACGAAATCTGTGAGAGAGAATTAATCAATTCTGATTAACAGTCTAACAATATCAACAGTGGAAACAAAAACCAGATAAAAAGATATGAAAATTGTACCCACTCCACCACAATGTAGCTCAATCTCTTATCATTGGGGTTCTCTATCAGAATTATATTTTTTTTTATCATTATATCTTGTCAAAGTCTCCTGCATTCGCAAGGTAGTGCAAGGAAAGACGAAAGAATGGCCCAACCCAACCACATACACGTATATACATAAACACCCACATACGCACATATACATACCTATACATTTCAACGTATACATACATAAACATATATACACATGTACATATTCATACTTGATGTCTTCATCCATTCCCATCGCCACCCTGCCACACACGAAATGGCAACCCCCTCCCCCCACATGCGCGCAAGGTAGCACTAGAAAAAGACAGCAAAGACCACATTCATTCATACTCAGTCTCTAGCTGTCATGTGTAATATACCAAAACCACAGCTCCCTTTCCACATCCTGGCCCCACAAAACTTTCCATGGTTTACCCAACACGCTTCACATGACATGCCTTGGTTCAATCCATTGACAGCATGTCGACCCCAGTATACCACATTGTTCCAATTCACTCTATTCCTTGCATGCCTTTCACCCTCCTGTATGTCCAAGCCCTGATCACTCAAATTCTTTTTCACTCCATCCTTCCACCTCCAATATGTATATATATGTGCATGTATGGGCGTTTATATATACATATGTGTATATGAGTGCATGGGCCATTCTTCATCTGTTTTCTGGTGCAGGAAACAGCAATTAAGTATAATAATAATATAAACAGCAAGTATGTATATATGTGTGTATGTGAGTGGAAAGGTCTTTTTTTCATCCATTTCCCAGTGTTAACTTGCTAATGCAGGAAATGGTGATCAAGTACACCCCCTCCCTGACATACGTCCAAGTTCCATTCTGACCGACCACTTGGATCTAGAAATGGATGCAAATCGGACACATTTCAGCATGGCATGTAGAATTTGTATACCTGTACAGCATTCTTTTAACCTACTCAATTTCTATCATGATTATCTTGTTTCTTATTAACCAGTTTTATTATATAATTCTGTTGTTCTTTTTCCCTTTTATCTAAGGTTCTTTAGTTCATATTTCATCATTTTTATCTGTTAATTTATATTTTTTCCCTGTCGTCACATGTATGGATGAATGTAAGTCACACAGGTCGTAAAAAGGGGATCTGGTGAATAATAAAAAAAAATAGAATAAATAATAAAATTCACTGTGACATTTAAGATATAAGATGTACATTTTGGACCATGAGATAATCACTCTGCACTCCCCTCCCCAAACTGGAGACATTCTAACCTGTATGCTCCTAATCTCCACCAGCACATCTACATCTTCCAGAATTGCTCATCATTATCTCCAGCAACTTGTTCCTTGTCCTGGAAACCTTTGCTTCAATTAAAGCTATTTCTTTTTATCCTCTTGCTGATATAAAATATCCTTTTAAGGGTAGAGGAAACTTATCTAAGGGACTGACTAAAGGAGGCAAGAAACTTTGTTTCTCAGGTACTGGTGTGGTAGGCAAGGATCCTTGTTCCACACAAATGGACAGGTAAGGCAAGAAGCATTGTTCCTTAGGTACCAGTGGAGGATGGGAGGAGGCTTGTTCCTCAGGTACTGGTGGGGAAACAAGCGGTCTTTGGTCCTTAGATACTGGTGGGAGAGGTCATATATGTGAAGGAAGGCATCTGATTCAACTATCACTAGGTCTTTGGTCCTTAGATACTGGTGGTAGAGGTTATATATGTGAAGGAAGGCATCTGATTCAACTATCACTAATAAAGATGCTAAAAATGTGCAATACTAAACATATGAACAGTACTCCTTGGTTGAATAAGAACCATGTAGAAATGAAATAGCTGCTCACAAGAAAAACAATTATGGTATCCATATAAGATTCCCATGTTTTGAGAGGCAGATTTTGCAAAACTGATTATGTAGGGTTTCTAGGGTTGAGTGAAGGATATGGTTATCCTTACTGAACATGTTTACGTATTTGCATAACTTCAGGGAATATAAGAAAATATTTTGGAAGATTAATAGTGTAAGAAAAAAAGAACAAATAAGAACATCAAGGAAAAGGGAAATGGCAACTGGTAGTGATAATGTGAAGTTGAGATAAAGTGAGTACTGTGAAGGATTGTTGAATGTGTTGATGACATGGCGGCAGATGTAGGGTGTATGGGTGGAGGTAAATGAAGTGAGGAAGTCATAGCAAGTGGTTTGGTGAAAAGACAGGAAGAGGTGAATGCCTTGCCCAAAATGAAATGTGGAAAGGCGGCTGGAGTGGAAATGTTGATTGGTTAGTTAGGACACTCAATGTAGGTATGGACCATGTCAAGATAACTAAAGATTAGTGGAATGCAGGTATAGTGCCACTGTATAAAGGCAATTGGGACAAATGTGAGTGTTCAAATTAATGAGGTAAAAGTGTGTTGAGTGTCCATGGTAAGTTGCATGGAAGAGTGGTGATTGAGTGGGTAAAGGCATGCACAGAGCATTAGGCTGGGGAGGAACAATGTGGTTTTAAGAGTTGAAGAGGCTGTGTGGATTATGTGTTTGCTGAGAAGGAAAAGTGTGAGAAAAATTTAGTGAAACAGGAGGATTTGTAAGTGGCACTTATGGATCTGGAAAAAGCATAAAAGTAATGCTTTGTAGAAGGTGTTATGAATATATGGCGTAGATAAAGCTACAACAGACAATGAGTTTTATCAAGAGAGTAAGGCATGTGTGAGCAGGAAGAAATGAAGATGAGTGCCTCCAAGTAAAGGTGGGTATACTTCAAGGGTGTGAGATGATAGTTGATTATGGATTGGGTGGTGAGGTAGGTAAACATAAGAGTTCTGGTGGGGAGGGGCAGGGCTGCAGTCAGCAGGGGGGAAGGAAGGTGAGTCAGTTGCTGTTTGTAACATGACAGGCTCTGGTGGCAGACTTCAAAGGGAAACTGCAGAAGCTGATTTCTGAGTTTGAAAGTGCATGAAAGGAGGAAGTTGAAAGTTAAACAATAATTTCACTATCTACTGTTCTTGTTAATGCACCATAATGCTCACACCCTTCTAAACTATCTAAAGTTTTACCTTAATCCCTAAACACTATCAGTAGGTGCTACTTATAAAGTCTGGACCCACTTCAACTTCAATCCACATGACCAAAATTCCCAATAATATCATTCCCAGCAGCGAAATACTCAACAGACATTTTGAAAACAGCTGACACGTACTTCTCAAGAAAACGGAAGGCATTATGGTTACCAAAGTCTTCAAACTGGATAAGAGTGTTCTGGCCATATCGTTGAATCACTGCCAACATGAATTCATCAATGAATTCATCATATGATGCACCAGTCACACGTTCATGACGATTACCAATGTAAAACTCATCCTCCAGTAGTTCCTGTATAAGATTATAAGAAAAATAGGATTAACTATGTTCTATCAAAGTAATATCATTTCATAAAAGTCATCTGCTAAATAAATTCTAAAACATACTGTATGAAAAGATATTTCATATCATATGCTCTTTTTACACACAGGGTTTTACATAATTGCTTCTCCTACCTTAATGAGGTAGCAGTAGGAAAAGACGAACAATCACGTCTTTTGTACACACCCACTAACTGTTGCTGTATGCAAAATGCACCTAAACCAGAGCCTACCATATAAAGCCATGTCCCACAAACTATTCCATGGTTTACCCTGATTTCTTCACATGCCCTCATTCAGCCAATTGAGAGCATGTTGACCTCAATTTACCATATCAACCTGATTCAATCTATCCCATACATACCTCTAACCCTAATGATTGCTTGGGCCTTAATACCCAAAGCCTATTTCACTGTATCCTTCAATCTCCTTAGTCTCCCCCTCTCTCCATTCTCCTGTCATGTCTGACACACAGATCCTCTTAGTCTTTCCATACATCCAAACCATTTCAACACTGCAGTCAGCTCTCTCAATCAGACTATTCTTAATACCACACCTTTCTCTTAGGTTTTCATTCCTTACACAATTAAACTGCCTCACAGCACATATTGTCCTCAGGCACTTCATTTCTAACAAGTCTGTCCTCTTCTGCTTGTATTCAGGACCAAAGACACATCCATGCAAAACTGTCAGAAGTAATGTATCTTGAAACATACCCTTACCCTAACAGAAATTGATCCCTTATTCAACACACTCCTTCGTTCCATGACCGCAGCCCCCTTTCTAGCCCTGTGACTCTCTTCAGACCCCATGGTTACATCCACTGCCATGTCCACTACCAAGTATCTAAAGCACTCTACTTCCACCAGCTTCTCTCCACTCACTTGCACTCTCAGACCATCCTTATCTCATTCCTTAGTTGTATCTTATTACTTTCCCTTTGTTTAAAATCTTTCTCAACTTTCTTTTACACAGCTGTACCTTATTACCTTCCTTTTGTTCTCAGTCATTCTTAACTATCTTTTACCACAAATGTATCTTAATATCTTCCTTTTGTTCACAGTCATTCTCAACCTTCTTTCACCCACTCTGTTCATATTCACTCTTAACTTTCTTTTACATATTCTCGAAAACTCTGACACCAACTTCTCGAGTTTCTATTTGAAATCTATGAACAGAGCTGTATCACATGTAAACAGCCCCACCAACCCTAATATACTACACAACTGCCCCTCACTCAAAAACCTTTGCTTTTCACCTCATTTATCCACAGACATACTAACCCTTTATTGGTAAGATCCTAATCTTTCACCATCTAAAATAATATGAACCGAGTATCTCTTGTGGGATACATTCTTGCTAAAGGGTTAAACAACTACAGAGACATAACATATTCAAATAAAACCACCTTCATCAAGAACCACTCAGCCTCCTCCCTGCACATATGCCTTGCTGTGCCAGCAAATACTACCCACAGCATTTAGTAACTTTCCATTTGCCCCTTATATTCTTAGTACCTTCTACAAGGCCTCTTTGTCAATGCTATCACACTATTTCTCCAAATCCATAATGTCACATATGGACTGCTCTTTCTCCAAGGATTTCTCACGAAATTCTTCAGTGCAAATATATGATCCACACATCCTCTAAGACCACACCATTCCTCCCTAGTCAAATGTTCTGTGCATACCACCACCCTTTCAATTGCCTTTCTCTCATACACCTTAACAAACATACTTAACAAACTTATACCTCTGTAATTCAACCATTCATCTTTGTTCTCTATACCTTTATGTAAGGGACTAAACACGTATTCTACCAATCCTCGGGCATCTTAACTTAGACCAAAGAAAATCTTATTAGTCCGACTAACCAGGCAACAACACTGTCACAAACTTTCTCAAGAAACCCAACTGTAATCCCATCCAATCCTACTGTTTTGCCACACTTCAGCTTATGTAAGGTTTCCACTAAACTCTGTATTCTCTTTATCTTGTTTATTTCAATCTGCTTTACTGAAGACTACAACACAGCAGTAATCAAGTTTACTTTTTATATGTACAATAAACATCATCATTAAGTCTGCTTCTTGCTGGAAATGGTCTAAATATCACTTCATTCATTAATTTGGCTTGATGTCTATGTCTTTTCAATACCTTCCTTGAATTCAAGTTTTTCTCTGATTTCGCTGATAATCATTCCCAAATTTCAAACATTTGCTTAATTCTCTATTTCTTTTCCTGTGGGGCCTCAGTATGTAGGTACTGCATTAGCATTTGCTGTCCCATGACTAACATTTTCACATTCCTCTTCATTAAATTCAGTTAAATTCTTATCTGCCCATTTGTGGTAATATCCAGGTCTCTTTGAAGCTTTTCTTGATCTTGCACACTTTCCTCACCGAAGTGGAAGAAGCTTGGAGTTACAGGGGGTTTAAACATGCAGGAGGGTGAGGCATGCAAGGGACAGAATGAGCAGGAATGATGTAGTACTGAAAAGTCTTAGGGCTACACTGTAAAGAGGGGGGCTCTGGTTTTAATGCATCATACATGACAACTATAGAGTGGATGCGAGTAAATGAGTGCTGCTTTTTCATCTGTTCCCTGCACTACCTTGCTAATGCAGGAAACACCAAACAAGAACAAAAATATAATGCACGATTTGCTCACCTTTCTGTTGGTTCCCACATCTAGAACAATAGGCAGGCACTGATGTGGTTTAATACCTGCCAGGGCAGTGTACAAGGACAACTTGCCAACTGGAATGCCCATACCCTGAACGCCTAAATCTCCAAGGCCAAGGATACGTTCTCCATCAGTTACAACAATGGCTCGCACATCACTCTCAGGCCTGTGAAAATTTCCTTTTTTCAATTAAGGATACAACATAACTGGACCTACAGATAAGATACAAAAAAATAATCATGTAAATACACACATATTTACATAAGATCATGATCACCATGACTATATTTCTCAACAACAGTGCTATGAGCTTAATTCTTTGATGTCACAGAAAACTTCATATCTTTTAAAAGAGTACAAAAACCTGAAAAACATCTGCATCCATTTCACATTTTCCTTACTGCAATCATTTTCCACTTCAAAGTAACAAAATCTTAAGGATGAATAATGGATGTTTAGTTAGTCCAACATAGTGATCATATTTTTGTTACTGAAAGCATTTTCTCCTCTGAAGTAGGTTTTAGAAATGAAAAAATACTTTTGTCTCTCAGGTCATATGCCATAAGCATGAGATAAAGTCCCTGGGAATATATGAGTAAGGGACCTCCCTATTCTCATGGTTCCTGTGAAGAGACACTATCCTCCATTTAAGCTTTACAATTAATCCTAGGGTGACTTTAGTATCTCATTTGATATTCAGACTTGCCCTTAGCCAATCAGCAACTCCTACTTGATTGATGTCACCCACCCACATGCCTCTAGCTGTTAGAGTTCACAATGTGCAGATCACATGCGTGCAGATCACATGCATGTATTTGGAAAAAGGGAGAGGTAAACAGGCCAGGAAGATGATACAAGGAAATGCTGCTCACAGGACCATGCCTTGGAAAAAAAAGAAAGCATCTTTTCATCTCATTCTCTGTAAGAGCATACCGACTCTCTGTATCAGTCAGTGCCCTACTAGTGTAGCACAAAGGATGGCTTTCCTGCAACAATACTGTGCCAATGCCCTTGTTGCTGGCATCCGACTGAATTACTAATTGTTTGCTGGAGTCAAAGTATCTTAGAACTGGTGCTTTTGTCAGAGAGCTTTAAATTTCTTTAAATTTCCTGAAATGCTAGCCTCCACATTTCCCATCTCTATTCAATATCCTTCCTAGTCAGACAGACACTGGGATGTAGTATAGTAGCTAAATTGGGCAGAAATTTAGATACTTCACCATGCCAACCAAAAGTTGCACATCATCTTTATCTCTAGGGGGTTCCATCTTCATTATGGCCTCCACCTTTTTAGGATCAGGCCTAAGTCCCTTACTTGTCACCACATGCCCCACGAAATTAACCTCAGGAATACAAAATTGACATTTCCTTTGACTGAGTCTTATTCCTACCCCCAGCACATCTTGCTAAAAACTTCCTCATCCTCTCATCATGGCTTGTCTCATCACCATACAATAGTACATCATCTGCTACACACTGTACGCCCTCCAAGCCTTCTACATCTTGATGCAATCCCTTTTGAAAGTTTTACAGCTCACCTTCTCGCCAAAGGGTAAACCCAACCATCTGTATCTCCCAAAGGGAGAAGCAAACACTGTCAACAAACTTGACTCATAATCTAACTCACAATGATGGGAGCCAGCCTCTAGATCACAGATGGAAAATAATGTAGCACCATTTAGATCAGGTAAAATATCCTCTATAACAAGCAATTCATAATATTCCCTTTTCAGGACCACATTTAAGGGTCTAGGGTCAATACATACCCAAAGATCACCTGACTTCTTTGTAGTGAGACACATTTGATTCACCCAATCAGTTGTTTCATCCACAGGAAATATTTTACCTTCATTTTGTAACTTATCCCCTCTTTGGCTTCTAGTTTCATGGCCTCTGGGATCCTCTTGGCTGGCTGAACAGCACAATCAGCATCACCAGAGATTTTTAAAAGCACACAGCCACCAGGCAATGATCCCAGAATGCCATCAAACACTGTAGGAAATTCTATACACAAATTAACATGCTGTTTTACATTAACCATCATAACTGATGGTTATCAATCCCATCTTTACTGCTGACTGGCACTAAGTATTAGCATAAGGTTAGTTTGATCATCAACAATAACATATTGAACATCATACTCCAGTCTCGTCCTGGGATCCATTGTCCTTACAACACATCTGCCTGGTGTCTTCTTTGTAGAACTGTCCAACATTTGAAGGGTAACCTTCTCCTTAAACACATGAACAATAACCATATGCTTAACAGGTAACACACTAGCAGTAGCACCACAATCAATTTGCATTTTTGCTGGTTCATCATTGATCAACATCTTACAGTAGATACCTTTTTGACAGTGGCAGGGAATGAATGGTTTCAACACAAATAACTATTTCTGTATCATTTACAGGAGACTTTATCTCTGTTCTTGTACACAGCATAAACTCTTGCAGTACAAACAATTTGAGGCACTGAAATGGTTTCTCAAACCAAAACTATTACAAAGTTGCCCCCAGGCAGGACATTTTTTCTTGATCAACTCAAGCCTTACAACAAAATTTGCAAACAGGAATGGTTTTAGCACTAGATCTGTGGCTAGATGGCCTAATATCTTTCTCACTAAACTTGTTAAATGTGACTTTTGATCACGCCATTGTTGTGCCTTCCTAACATTATTTCCTACACGTTGACAGTATCTTGCACTGCTAAAGTTCTTGCCTACATTAACAATGTATTACCTCCTCAGTTTCTGTCAACAATTTCAGCAGAGTACTTGCCACCTTCACAGCTGTATAAATGTCTACGGCAGACTGTAGGTCTAACCTCCATTGAGAGATGTGTTTTTCCCTTGTCTTATCATCTCTAATACCAAGTATTGGCTGGTCCATTAGCAACTTATCATGCACACACTCACAAAAGCCACAGGATTTTGCCATATTCCTGAGAGCAGCCATATAATATTCAATACTTTCTTCTAACCCTTGCTCACATATATTAAACTGGAACCTCTAAAAAATAAAATCGCTCACCAATTATTACCTCTTAAAATTTGTTGGTGAAGTCATCTAGTACATGTCTACTTTCACTTGTTGAGAATCATAAGCTATTGACAATGCGAAGCCCATCAATGCCTATACAACTTTCAAAAAGTTCAACTTTAAACGACTCGTCTATTGGGTCCATCCCTGACAGTTCCAGATAATTCCTGAAGAGCAGAATCCCTAAATACCAATCCTCAGCCACACTGGACGATGGTAAATCTAA
The DNA here is from genome assembly GCA_032361705.1 of Panulirus versicolor. NCBI lineage: Eukaryota > Metazoa > Arthropoda > Malacostraca > Decapoda > Palinuridae > Panulirus > Panulirus versicolor. Next base: position 6,936 of record JAUUDZ010146802.1, on the reverse strand, counting down.
GGCTGCGGGTAGAGAAACATTAACACTGGGTTTTCTCACCGTGGTAATGTGCCGTGGTGCCATGGAGTACCCACGACCATGCGGTCCTGGTGCACCGCCACTGCTCCAGGCATCCCCAGGTACTTTCCTCTTCCTCATAGATTCTGTCCCTGGAATTCATGTTGACCCTCCGCCACAAACGATGATTCGAGAGTAACAGCAGGCAGGTAGTAGACAATAAGGACGTGGTGCCAAGCGAGATGGGAGTCTTCCACTTGAATCTCGATGTAGTACCAGAACAGCTGAAACCTCTATAATCGTCGCTGGCATATGTCCCACTACCACCACTTTACAATAGCTGTGTCCGCTCATGATAACCAAGCAGGATGAATCAAAGAGAAGACAATCCTCTACATACTAAGTTCTTCCTCTAATCCAACAACAACAAACTAAAGCGCCTCTTGTGGCCAAACCCAGCATTAAAACAGAACAACAAAGCTTTGCGTAAACACAACTAAAATGAATGAATTAATATTGTTACATATACGACCTCATCTAATGACATTCATGATATACGGGGTTTAATAAGAGATTATGCTAAAGGCAAATTTAATTATCTAGTAAAATGGGTATAAAGAACAAGGTGTCTGCTGGCCAGATAATGAACACTGTGTCATTTTCCTATGTATCATTTACACCGTTAACAGGCTGAGTATAATGGTGTGGGGATTTTCAGTAAATTATCTCAAAGTTCATCTTAAAGGCAAAATAATATGATGAGTTCCTTGCAATCTTATTGACTAATACCAAGCGTGATACCTGCATGAACAACTCATGATGACTCTCAGCTCATGTGTGCCTGATCGCACATAACCTCACTCCCACCTTACTAATACCACACTCCATGAAAAAGCCTATCATCAGCTTCATTTTTTCTAATGTCTTTCATTATGCTAAGCTTCTTAATCGCTGCAAACCCTATCAAAGGAAACCAAAGAAGTTTGCATTATGACCATAACATCCATGAGAAATGTATAACCACGTGTGAACACTTATACAGGGTACAGTCATACATACTGTAACATCTTTAACATAAAACTTAAGAAATTATCATTCTGTGCTGCTGTATGGACTGTATATTAAAACTCTTTTTACACATACATAATAAGTACATGTTGCAGTGATTTTCATAGAGCCAGCCTGCATAAAGAAATTTATGAAAATAAGGCATTCCATTATTGAATTTCAACAATTACACCACAGTTGCAGAAAACTAGGGTGGTTTGCAGGGTAACAAATAGGAAAGAAACCAATGAAGTTCTAACAAAAAATGACATCCTGCATGGTTACTATATAACCTCATCACAAATGTTATTTTGATACTTTTTTTTTGCAAACATCTTCATTTCTCTGTTTTGGGCATGGATTATCAGAGGCAGGTCTAACACATCATACTTAACTTTCCTCTACCCCTAACCCAACATTTTTCTTCCCACCACCCTCATCCCTACATCAACCTTGCCCATTATTCCAACTCTGGCAGTTTATTCATTATCAAGAAAAGAGTATACCATTCATCATCAGTCTTTCATAAAAGCCACTTCCACTTATGAATTCTACAATCAATGCATCAATAGCATCAAAGAATAAGTAGCATGGTCTCACACCTGAATTCAGAGACAGCCTCTGTTGACTCATGTCTGGCTTGAAACTAATGAGCTGATAAAGACTCTCAGGTTCACATGCCACAGAGAGGAATGAGTGACATCACAATAACTTGTCAGGTTATTGAAATCAAAGTTAACACCATATATGAGATAGTGTGCATATTAGTAACAACCTTAAATTGATAAGCAAAACTCCAAAAAATGAATGCTTGGAAATAGCTTGAAATGAAAGCAAGATGATACTCCCTGGGTTCAAATCTCATGGAAAGAGAGGACTGACAATGCTGACTGTGATTGTTAAAAGTGGAAGCAGCTACACATCCTTCAAAGAAACAGGTTTAAAAATAGTTTTCCAAAACTGATCTAGCTCTAAGGCTTTTCTGAAGAGCCTCATAAGGAAAAGTGGAGCCATAACGTGTCTGCACTGTTGCTAAGGCAGAAGTTACAAAAGGTCTCTTTCTATGGAAATGAATGCTCTTTCAAGGCATACTGCAAGACTCCCACTGAACTTTAGTCATCAACAGCTCTATCAGGTGAAAAGTGCAGAGGAGACTTATAAGAATGATATTGAAAAGGCCTAGGGAGATGCTGTCCAATCTAAATATGAGGAAATATGTTCTCCCTTGAGTGGAACCACTTTGGAGGTCCATGACAAATTCAGCTCTGTAATTAGAAAAAACTTTTCTTTCTTTCATACATATTCGCCATTTCCAGTGTTACCGAGGTAGTGTTAAGAACAGAGGACTGAGCCTTAGGAGAAATATCCATACTTGCCCCCATTCTCTGTTACTTCTTTTGGAATATTAAAAACGGGAGAGTAGGATTTCCAACACCCTGCTCCCTCCCCCTTTAGTTGCCTTCTACGATATGCGGGGAATACATGGGAAGTCTTCTTTCTCCCCTATCCCCAGGAATAAAAAAAAAACTCTAAAAAGATAAAGTGTAATGTACAATCTTTTGCTCAGTGGATATTATGAATCCTCAGGGCTTCAAAATATAAGTATTACCCAGGAAATCCTCCAAAGGAAAAGGTGACCTAGAAAGCCAAGAAAAGCCTCATGTCTACCCAATGGTGGCCTTAAAGACATTTGGTTATTTAGAAAAATCTTTAAGGAATACTGAAATAAGCTGTCTAATCTCTGTGGGGGCTTCTTAATGTTAAACAGGTAATCTTCCATATAGATGGTCATTTTAAGTTACTATCACAACCAAGCTCCAAGTGAATAATGTCCTACTTAGACCCATCAGGCAGCAAGTGCTCTTCAAGAAAAAGGAACCATGGCCAACCATAAAAATTATAAAGAAATACAGTGCAAGTCTTCTTCTAGACATTCTGGTCTCTAAAAGATTAGCTGAAGCTACCTTGCTAAAGAAGCCTTTGATTCGACACATTGGCACTGTCAGGATATGAGGGGTTATAACCCCCCCAAGTCAATCCTAATTTCTTTGCTTCCTCCTTAAGTATCTTGAATAAATATAGTGTTTGATCATATGGCAACTGTATGTATTTCAACAATCCTTTTTTCCTTACAGAATAAAAAAATTGTGGAATCTACAAAAGAGCCTCCTTGCCTGGACAGGGGAACATCCACCAAAAGGAGGACCATAAGTCTATATAAGGGGTGAAATCAGCCTGTAACCACTCTGGAATAGGCTCTGGTAGAATGGTCCTTTATTCTAAGGAACATGTGCTAAGGATGTCTGTCGTGATCATAAAGGAATAAATCTGTTAATTATATCAGGAAAAGTTTATGCAAGAGTGTTGACTGATAGAGCAATGGAAGTGACTGAATGCAGAATAAGTGAGGAGCAATGGGGTTTCAGGAAAGGTGGGGGACGTGTGAGTCAGATATTTGTTGTGAATATGATTGTGAAAAAGTATCTAGCAAAAGATAAAAAGTTCAAAGCAGCTTGTTCTAAGCAGGATTGTGTGATGTCACCATGGCTTATGTTGCAACATATATATGGAGAAAGTGATGAAAAAGGTGAAAGCAAAACTTGGGGAAATTGGGTGCAGAAATAGAGTGTGGAAATGAGATATAATGGCTACTGACAAGCCTGTTTGTGGATGATACTGTATTGTTTGCTGAGAGCAAAGAGGAGATGCAGAAGGTTGTCATGATACTGTGTTGTTTGCTGAGAGCAAAGAGGAGTTGCAGAAGGTTGCCTTTCATGATGTGTGTAAGCACAGGCAACTGAAGGTAAATCTGAGTTACAGTAAAGTAATGGTGTTTGAAAGCAGAGTGAAAGTAAAGATTTTGTAAAACCCTATAGAGTGAATAAAGAACGTGTATGAAAACCATGTTTTAGATACGGGAGAAAAAGACTAGAGGATGTGAGAGAATTTAAATATTTAGGGACAACCTTGGGTAAGTCTGGTGATATGGAAGGAAAGATATGTGAGAGAGTAGTACAGGGTAGAAGAGTAATTGGCTCCCTTTATAGAATATCAAAGTGTAGAGGTGTAAGTATGAAAGTAAAGAAAGCATTATGGGACAGCATAGTCTTCCAGAGGTGTAAATATGAAAGTAAAGAAAGCATTAGGGGACAGCACAGTCCTCCCAACCCTGACCTACGCAGCCAAATCAGACATGGAATGAGTCAGAGGTCAAGAATCCAGGCTGTGGAAATGGACTATTGGAGAGAAGCATGTGGTCTATCTATATCTCTGATGCCCGCTCCAACTGAAATTCCCTCAAGGGGGTGGCCATGGCAAACAAGTCTCCATAACTAAACTTCAATGCTGCTTCTTAGTTCTTAGTCCCTCAACTCTTAATAGGCCACTAGCACAGGGCAACTCTAGTGCAGTGTTTGCTGAGGCTTCTACATAATGTTCCTACAAACTACTTCTACCCAATGTTACGACCCACTATTTTTATATAATGTGTCTACCTAATGTTCCTGCCTAAATGTTTCTACCTACTAATGCTATCTATTGCTCCTACCATTTTGACAAAAGGCAGGGCTAGTGCATTAGTGCTCACCGCAAGAAAATCTAGAATCTAGAAGAAAGAGCAGTGCGAGTTGAGTGCTGTCAAGTGTTATGTATGACAAGGAGAGATTTTATGTTCGAGGAAAGAATGCCAGTAGTCCAACAGTGGGTGAGGAAGAAAGAAAAGACAACTACCTGGATCAGCAGAATGCAACTTGACAACCACTGAAGTGCTGGCTCACTACACAGCAGTCAATATCTCTCCCGATATCCAGGCAGGTAGTACTGGTAATATACCTCCCTGGTCACTGGCTGCCTACCAACTACTACCTATGTAGCATGTAGCATGTGGTATGACCGGATACAATGAAGAAAAAATTGGGGATGTATGAGAAATGTGGTACAGCAGGGAATGCAAGAAGAATGAATTGTAGAGTGTAAGAGTGAGTGAAACAGAATACTTTGAGGTGGTTTGGGCACGTGGAAAGAATGCAAGACAGGAGTTTACATAATTAACAAGAGAAAAGACCACCTGTGACATTTTCATAAAAAGATCTTTGGAATTCTAAGGTTAAAAACTTATTTTACATAACCTGAAAAACATGAGTCTCAGAGTTGGAGGAAAACTTAATTGAGGGGGGAAAGGGGTTAATATGGCAAATTGAGGAAGAAGCTACAGTTTAAAAAGGTATGCCATCAAAACTAAGAATTGAAAATCACTTCCCTAACAGTTATACTTCTGTCTTAGCTACAAAAAAACCTTGACTAAGATGAATGCCAGAATCCTCTAGTAAGGGAGATGAAGATCTGAAGATATCTTGAAGGAAACAAAAGATCAACTCTGTAAGTCAATGGGAAGGTAATTTTCTTGAAAAAAAAAAGGCATATAAACAGACCATGGGAAGC
>JAUUDZ010146692.1:0-18336 GCA_032361705.1 Panulirus versicolor | reverse complement strand
TCAACAACAACTTCGCAGTTTCTCACTTAAATCCACCACCAGCATTGTATGATCAGCAAATAACAACCAACTGACTTCCCATGCCCTCCCATCCCCCACAGACTGCATACTCACTCCTCTTTCCAAGACTCTTGCATTTACCTCCCCCACCACCCCATCCATGAACAAATTGAACAACAATGGTGACATCACACACCCCTGCAGCAGACCAACCTTCACTTAGAACCATTCACTCTCCTGTCTTCCTACTCTTACACTCTTTACAAAAACTTTTCATTGCTTCTAGCTGCTTTCCTCCCACACCATGTATTCTTAAGGCCTTTCACAAAGCATCTGTATGTACCCTCTCATATGCTTTCTCTAGATCCTTAAATGCCACGTACAAATCCATATGTCTTTCTAGGTATTTCTCACACACATTCTTTAAAGAAAACATCTGATCCAAAAATCCTCTACCACTTCTGAAACCACACTGCTCCTATCCAATCTAATGCTCTGTACATGCCTTCACCTTGTCAATCAATACACTCCCATACACATTACTGAGTATACTCAACAGACTAATACCTCTGTAGTTTGAACACTCACCTATACCCCCCCTTGCCTTTATACAGTGGAACTATACATGCATTTACCTCACCATGATCCATACATACATTGAAAATTCTTACCAACAAATCAACAACAGTCTCCCCTTTCTTAATGAATTCAATTATAGTACAATCCACTTAGGTCACCTTACCTTATTTCATCTTCTGCAAATCTTTTACCACCTCTTCTCTCATCACCAAACCACTCCATAACACTTTCACTTTGTAAACCACTTCGACCCAAACACCTTTCATCAGCCACTATACCATCAACCTCATTTGATAGTCCTTCACAAATATTCACTCTATCTCCTCATTTTATCTCTACCTGTTATCACATCCCCTTTTGTCCCCTTTACTGATGTTCCCATTTGTTCTCTTGTCTTTTGCTCATTATGTACCTCCTTCCAAAACATCTTATTCTCCTTAAAGTTTACTGATACTCACTCCAACTCTCATTTGTCCTTTTTTTTTTTTAACCATTTCACTTTCCTCTTGACCTCTTGCTGCTTTTTCTTATACATACTCCAGTCATTGGAGTAGCTATATACCTTCTTTCTGTGGATGACCTGCTTACATACAGCAACACCACAAGGTGGCAGATGACCAGAGATTCCATCTTCGGCAGCCCTTAGTCTACAGTAATAAAAAGACTGAGATGCTGCCAACAGGATCCATGCCCTGCAATGTCTTTCTGCCTCAAGGGGTCTCACATATCCCTGCTCCATGTGGAATGCAGCTTTGATCTGTGTACACACACACGCACACACATCTGTACATAAACATATTCCAAACTTTGTTGGTGTAGTTCAACCTGAGTGGATATATAGCAATGAAAATGTGACACTGTGAAAGATGACCTCAGTATGATTGTTACCCAGCAAAGAATAAGCTTGAGGATTGTGTATCTGAGAAGGATATGTGAGAAGGACTTTGGATCAGATATCATCCCTCATGTGTTGCTAGAGTCCCATATTAGGAGTGTAGTTCAGGAGATGAACTTTCTGCTGGCAAAGATCACAGTAGCTTTTAGATATATGGCTAAGGAAATATTTAGCAAGCTGTTCATACCCTACATTAGGCCAAAACTAGAATGTGGTTCTCAGGTTTGGTCACCACTGTTAAAAAATCACAAATTTCATAAAAAAAGTTCAGAGGAGGGCAACAAAGATGGTACCAGAATGAAGAGAGCTAAGCTACAGGGAAAGGCTGGAGACTCAAATTTACCTACCTTGGAATAAAGAAGAGTGATGGGAGACCTAATCACAACCTTTTAAGTTTTTATAAGAGATTGACAAAGTGGACAGTGGATAATTCTCTGAGAGAGATAAGAATAGAGCAACCAGAGGGCATAACATGAAATTAAGTAAGAGACTTGTAAATAAGGATGCAAAGAAATACTTTCATAGAGTTATTGATGAATGGAACAGATTGATGAAGGAAATGCAGACAGCATACATAAACTTACCAGGTTGTATGATAGTAGTGAGTGTTCAAGAGACAAGGCCCCATTATAATAAACCTTCCTCTCTATGCATTACATATAGATAATTACACATAGACACATGCAGTATAGGGAAGTGCATAATAGTATTATTATTTTACAATCCTTGAAAAAATTGCAACAAATAACAATGGTAACAGTAAAGGAACAATTAGGATGGTACATGAATCAGTGAAACACTCACTTCGTAGAGATGGTAAAGTACTGATGATGGAAAATTTCAATCATAAAGAAGTAGACTGGGGGAAATTAGATTATTATGGTGATAGGGAGCAATGGAGAGAGATTTTTAGAGAGTATAATGGAAAATTTCCTTTACCAGCATGTAATAGATGAGAGAGATTGTTACGCAGTCATTAATAGATTGTATCTTTGCATATAATAGCATGGATATTGAGAACATCATATATGACACACCAGTTGTAAGAAGTGCTCAAGTTTGAATATGTGGTAAAATATGACATAATAGGAGTAGGTTTGAGACAGGAAATAATGAATTATAATCTCAGAAACTATGCAAGCCTCGTTGATTTTTATGTTAATGTGGATTGGGAAATGGACTTTAGCAGCTAGGACCAGGGCTTTGTGGTGGAAGTGTCTCTCAAATGTAAAGTGAAGAAGTAGAGGCATGGTACCTCAGCTCTCAGAGAAAGGAATGGTTTGACAAAAAATCTACAAAGCAAAGAAGCTTCAAGATTTGAATATGCCTGCCAGCACATGCAAGGTATAATAGAGCACAGAACATGTATATGAGAAGAAGGAAGGAGGAACTGAGAAACTTTGAGAAGATTGTATTGGACAAAGCAAGTGAAAATCCAAAACTTTTCCATAAATTAACCAGGAATCAGTTGTCATTTAAGGAGCAGCTAGTCAGGTTAAGGGATTCAGAGTGAAAAAATGATGCAGAGGATTGTGGGGAACTGAAATAAAATTAAAAAGTATTTTCACAATGGAAAACACTGTAGTCCCAACACCAGTGAGATGAAATGGGGAGGAGGTTTTGGAAATCAGTGAGATAGTCAGAAAAGATGCTAACAAAATAGTAAAAGGACCTAACCCATGGGCCTGCTAAAATTTCATCATGTGTGCTAAAGATGTGTGCAGATATCAAAGATAAACTACTTGAATTACTGATCAAGAAGTCATTATTGAGAAACAAAGTACCTTGGGAATACAAAAGGACAAATGTCATACTTACATATAAGAAAGGAGACTGGGAACAGGTGTTATACTACAGACTGGTTTCAGTGAGTGTGGGATGTAATGTTTCAGTAAAGATTATTATTGGTGAGTGGATGACTTTCTAAAGACGAGAAATTTCTGAAGTGAAAGGGCAGTATGGTTTTGGAGAAAGGAGATCGTGTGTAATTAAGCACTCAGAATTCTACAAAAGAGTGAGCTCAGTCATAGATGAAAGGGGAGCCTGGGTAAACCATTTGTATCTGGACTGCCAGAAAGTATTTGACACTGTACTACATGGGAGGCTGATTAAGAAACTGGATTACCAGGCAGGAACAAGGGGAATACTCCTATGAAGATAGAATATTATCTCAGTGGGAAGGAACTAAGCATACATTTAGAGAGGAGCCCTTTCCAAATGGGTTGAGATGATCAGCAGAGTGCCATAGGAGTTGGTTCTGGGACCATTACCATTCTAGATCTATATCAGTGACTTGTCTGAAGGTCTGGAATCCTACCTGTGTATGTATGCAAATGATGCAAGGGTCATGAGGGAAGTGAAAAGCAAGGAGGATTGCATCAGCTGACAAGGGGACCTAAACAGACTCCAAAGGGGATCTGAAATGTGGTTGATGAAATTCAGTCCAAGCAAGTGCAAAGTGATGAGGATGGAACAGAGCAAAAGATTGCCTCAGTATGATCACTACCTAGCAGGAAATAATCTTCAGGATTCTGTGTGTGAGAGGGACTTGGGAATAGACATCGTTCATAGCCTGTCACCGGAGCTCTGTAGTTAGAGAATAGTTAAGAAATAAACTTTTTTTGTCAAATATCAGAATAGCTTTCAAGTACATGGATAATGAGACATTTTGCAAATTACTCAAATCTTACATAAGGCTAAAACTAGAATATGCTTCTCAGGTTTGCTGTGTATGTAAAGAAACATAACTCATAAAGGTCTAGTGAAGGGCAACAAAGATGGTACCAGTATTAACAGAGCTAAGTTACTGGAAAAGAATGAAGGTTTGAATATACCCACCTAGGAAGGGAGAAGAGTGAAGGGTGACCCGATCACAACCCTTTAATTCTGAAAGATCAGTGACAGTGGACAGATCTTTATGAGCTACAAAAATAGAGCAAACAGAGATCATAATATGAAGTAAGATGTTTGTTGATAAGGATGTAAAGAAGTACTTTTATTGTATAAGAGTAGTGGATGAATAGAGCAGATTGACTAGGGACATAGTTAAGGCAGATTTCACATATGAATTTTAGAGGTTGTTTGATAATAGAGAATGTTCAGGAGATGGGGGGCCCACGAGTGTAAAACTCCCTCCTTGTACAATACAGATTGGTGACTGCATATAGATAATTACTGAATAACAAGTTAAAAGTGTTGTCACAGTGGAAGATACTAGGGCTCCAATTCTTGTGAGATGGGATGGGAAGGAGGTTTTAGAAAATGATGATACATCTATAGAACACAGGAACAAAATGCTCAGTGGTCTTCACCCTTACAAAGTTCACTGTCCTGATAAGATTTCACCTAATGTGCTTGATATATGTGCTAGTACATAAGACTGATTTCTTGAAATACTGTTCAAGATGTTGCTGGAGAAAGGCAAAGAGCCAAGGGAGTGGAAAAGGGCAACTGTCATACCTGTCTATGAGAAAGGAGACAGGAAAGAGGTTCTGAACTACAGACCAATCTCCTTGACAGGTGTGGTATGTAAGGTACTGGAAAAGTTAATCCGAGAGCAAATAGATGACTTTCTACAGGGGAGAAATTACCCTAAGTGAGAGGCAACACAGTTTTAGGGAGAGGAGATCATGTATAATGAACCTCTTAGATTTCTATGAGAAAGTGAGCTTCATCATAGACAAGGGAAGGCTGGGTAGATTATTGATATCTTGACTGTCAGAAATTATTTGATACAGTACCTCATGGGAGGCTGATTAAGAAGCTGAAATTCCGGGCAGGGATAAGGAGGAAATTCCTCTAGTAGATAGAGGTTTATCTCAGTGGAAGAGAACAAGGAAGCATGGACAGATGGGTGGAGATCACATTTGGAGTTCCCCAGGGTTTTATTTTGGGACTGTTACTCCTCTTGATCTATGTGAATGATGTCTCATACTGGCAGAGGAAGTGAGAAGCATTGTTCCTCAGATACTGGTTAGGGAGGTGAGGAACCTTGTTCCTCAGGTACTGTTAAGGGAGTTGAAAATACTGGCATGGGGGTGAGGATCATCATTCCTAATAAACTAGTGGTGAGGCAAGAAGCCTTGTTGTTCATATACTAGTGGCGAGGCAAGGAGCCTTGTTCCTCAGGTACTAGTAGGGGAAGCAAGGAGCAATGTTCCTCAGATACTGGTGAAAGAGGCAAGGAAACTTAGTCTTGTTTTCTCGGTACTGGTGTGGGAGGCAATTTACTAGATCATCCAGTGTAGCATCAGAAGCATTGCATGGCCTGTATTCCATCAACTAACTCTTCAGTGATAACTCTATTGTATAATGTAAATTATTCAAGATCATTTACAAGGTACTGGTCTACTAAATACAGAGGTTGTGAGGTCGTGTATGTCTTATGATGGTCCATGGAATTCAGGCTAATATCAGTGGTATGGGCATTCTAGACCTGACCTTCAGTTGATTAGATACAGGGTGACTTCTGGAGGCATATTTTATAGAGGAATTGCATATCATGTGACACAAAATTTGATGTATAATAAAGTGATATTTTTTCTTGTCCATTAATCAATAATCCATGACAAGAAGTTTTGTTGAAAGAAGTCTCCTTATCTTAAAAGGCTCTTTTGATATAGGAGTACTTGCTAGATGCTCAAGCTTAGTGGTGACCAGTTCAAGTGAACAAGAGTATAGAAATCTATGAGTGGCAAATGGTACATCCTTACTCTATAAATGCTAGCACAGAACTGATGCAATGGGCAATGTGGTATATGCAGCATTAGCACTTAACAACCAGCTGGGCAGGCTTTGTATATGTGAGCTCATATTGTTGCTCGAGATAAATTGAGATCATTATGTCAAATCACATTGTCGAAACCCTGCTGCAGTGGCCGTAGACAGTAACAAAGCATTTGTCACTGTCCCTCAACATGTCCTCACACAAAGAATTACTTGACTCTACCCTCCATAACAATGACAAAAAGGGGTTGGCCAATAACATAGCCAGCCACAATACTTGAGTTACTCATAGTGACATCACCTCCAAAATACTTAAACTGTATCCTTAAGAAGCAGTTCTTTCTCCAACTTCAACATCTTTGTATGCGACCTCCCATTACTTCAGGCAAATCTCAACTTGAAATCCTTTCATATGCAGATGATCTCAGTCACATCACAACACCATAACACAAAAGCTGCAAGATCAGACATGCAGCTCTTCATTACACATTTATATTAATATGCATGTTTAGGAAGATGTGTGGTATTTTTTAAGTGTTTTTGTCACAATTAATGTAACTGATAAGATTTTTGTCTGTAATATATGTTATCTTGTAAGAGTGACACAGCTTCAGAAATTATAACTAAATGTGAGGGCACAGACTTCATACAGGTTTACCTGACATCTTCATACATATGACCAGTTCTTTTTTCCTTGCATATTTGTTTGTTGTTTTCTATGTTAGTGAGGTAGTACCAGAAATAGACAAAGAAAGGCCTCATTCACTCACATTCATTTTGTAACAGTCATGTGTAATGCATGGAAACAGGCCTCACTGACCTTTCCATGGTTTCCCTCAGCTGCTTCATATGCCTTGGTTCTGTCCAGTGATAGCACATTGCTTCCTGTATTTAACATCACTCATGTTCAGTCTATCACATGCACACAGTCACTCTCCTGCAAGTTCAGACCCCAAACACTCAAAATATTTTTCATTCCATATTTCCATCTTCAACTTGGTCTCCTCCTCCTTTTCCACTCCACTTATGACACATATGTTCCCCCTATCAACTCCTCATTTATTCCCTCCTGATGTACAAACAATTACATCCCATGCTCTTCAGCTCTTTCACTCACACTCTTCTTTTTACCACTCCCCTCTCTTACCCTTTTATTACTTACCCCATCAAACCACCTTAACACATATTGTCCTCAACATTTAATTTCCAACACACCCACCCTACTCTGCACATCCTCATTTATAGCCTTTCTTTTGCATCCATAAAACATCATTGGGATTACTATGCTGTCAGACATACCCATTTTAACCCTTCCCAGATGATTACCTATTTACACACAAACCTTAATGCTATTAGAACCTTCACCCCTAACCCTCCCTATGACTCGCTTCTGCTTCCGTGGTTCCATTCACTGCCATGTCCAGTCCCAGGTAACTAAAATGCTTCACTTCCTTCAAATTTTTTTCATTCAGACTCACACCACACATAGCCTGTCCATCTGCTCTGCTAAACCTCTCAACTTCATCCGAATACACACTCTCCCAACTTAGATACCAACTTCTGCAGTTTCTTACTCAAATTTGCCCATAGTGCTGTTGCTACAGTTGCAAACAGCAACCAATTCACTTTCCAAGTTACCCTACTGCCCATAAACTGCATACTTGCTCCTCTCTCCAAGACTTGAATTTACCTCCCTCATCACCCCATCAATAAACAAATTAAACAGCCATTGTGATATCACACACCTTGCCACAGACCAGCCTTCACTTGGAACCACTTGCTCTCAGCTCCACCTATTAACAAATATGCCTCACATTCTTGATAAAAACTTCTCACTATTTCTCATAGCTTTCCTCATATACTGTATATCTGTAAGACCTTCCTCAAGGCTCCTCTATCAACTTTATCACATGCTTTCTCTAGATCCATAAATGCCACAATCATATCCTTTTGTATTTCTGTGTATTTCTCACACACATTCTTTAAAGAGCACTTGATCCATGCATCCTCTCCCTTTCCTGAAATCACATTGTTCCTTTTCATGCTGATACTCTGTGCATGCCTTCACTTTCTCATACACCACTCTCCCACACAACTTAACAGGGACATTCAGCAAACTTATACATCTGTTCAGACACTCACCTTTGTCCCTCTTGCCTTTATACAATGGCATTATACATGCATTCCATCAATCCTCAGGCACCTCGCCATGATCCATATACAGGTACACCCCCGATTTTCCAGCACCCTTGGTTCCAAAGCCTTGGTGGATTAACCATTTTGCCGGACTAACCATGGTCATGTAATAATAATTCATCAACACACCTCTAACCCACTAATTATGCATCTCCCATGTGTCTAAAGTATACCATGGACTGCTAGAAATTTAGATTAAACAAATATTATTCATGGAAATTCCATTACGCTTCTTGAACCTTTGAAGCCATCCTTCACTATAGTCACGCTCATGTTGTAATTTAAGTTCTGTATGGAACAACTTAGCCTGGTCCATTATCATGCTGCCAGACTAGTCCACTCCATCATCATGACGCTGTCGAAACCATTCCATCATCACTCGATCATGTTCAGTACTCTTACCATCTTTCATACTTTTTCTAATCGTCATTTGCTTCTTGGAATCGCTGTCTACATAGAATTTCAATATTTTCACCCTTTGCTTCTTTATATCATAAACAGTTGATGAACCAATACTGTAGATGTCACACAGCATATGCACTGAAACACCAAGGTCCTTTTTTTTTCAACAGTTCTACTTTATCTTGGATTGATATGGACTGGTGTTTACGTTTGACACCACGACTAACACTCATATGTCTTTAGAAGTCCTAGCTAGGGTTAGATTTAATTATGATAAGCTAAGAATCTCACAGAATTGCTGTATCACCACCAACAAGAGCAGTGTAAAGAATGTAAATAAGCATGCCCTATACACAGTGCCATCTGTGGCTGCCCAGTAAACTATTTTGGTGGCCGTGGTAATTTCAAGTTCCCTCACATAATTTTGTCCGGACTTAAGGAGGTGCTGAACCAATAGTTACCAGAAGTTCGTTGGTGTGCCTGTATTTTTTTCATTGACCATAGCTTCAAATACAAATATTACATTACAGTTTATAAAATGTATAAAAAAGTGGACAATAAGATTTGAAATCAGAATAGCCATAGTCCACAAAATAATGAAATGCAGTACAGAAGATTGAAGTAATCCTAACATAAACTAACCTGACACCATTATTTATACAACAGTAAAATATCTTGAATCAGTTTACATGACATTACATGAGTAATACCTTTACCAAAAAGGTCTTCTAGTTTCATGATATTATACTGTCTTCTAATTGTTTCTGTTATGGGACACACCTCTACACATCTTTTTGTTTGAGTAAGGCCATAAAAACATAAATGCTCCCCAATGGGGAGACTGCCACACACTCTCCTATTCCATCACCCTGTCTTCATTGAAAATCCTTACCGAATGACCAACAGTACAGTCACCTCCTTCATTAAGAAATTCACCTCCAATCCAGTTACCTTGCCACATTTCATCTCGTTCAAGATTTTACCTCATCTACTCTCTTCACCAAACCACTTTTCATGACGCTCTTACTTCAGATATATCCCGAACCTAAACATCCTACATCTGCCATCCTATCATGAAACATATTCAACAGTCCTTTGAATTGCAAACTCCATCTCCTCCTCACCTCATCACTCACTATTAATACTTTCCCATTTGCCCCTTTCACCAATGTTCCTATTTGTTTTTTAGTTTTTCACTTTATTAATATCCTTCCTAAACATTTAATTGTTCTCCCATAAGTTTACTGATACTCATTCATCCCAAATCTCATTTGCCTCCATTTTTAATCCCTGCACATTCCTCTGTGCATCTCCCAGTTGTTTGCACTTCTTCCCAATGAGTGCTGCTCATGCAGCTCTCTTTTGTCTTTCACTAGAAACTTTACTTCTTCATTCCACCATTTGTTACCCCTTTTTTACCTGCTCACCTCCTACCTTCCACTTCTTCCACCTTCTTTTACATATGTCAGCACTGCTTCCTTTAATATCTCCAATTCTTTGCCCACTTCCGCAGTTTTGTTTATCTTCATCTGCTTTTTTGCATTCAGTTTCTCATGGAATTTCTCTACAGACATCTCTTTTCCAAGCTCACTTACTTTTACCACCCTCATCTCACCCATACTATTTCCTCTTTTCCAAAAACCTGCACAAGTCCTCACCCTCACCTCCACCAGGTAATGATCAGACATTTTACTAGCTGCCTATCTCATGCACATTCACATACAAATGTTTCCCTAATGCCCACCTATCAATTTGTGTGTAATCTAATAATGACTGCTGACTATCTTGACTGTCTTTCCTACTCACCTTTGTACTTGAGGATAGTCCCTCTTTTTAAACCAGGTATTCCTAATTTCCAATCCTTTTTCAGCACACAGCTCCATAAGGATTTCACTATTTCCATTTACCCTACTACCCTCCAATTATATCCTCATCTACTACATTACTTACCTTTTCATTTAAATCAACCATCACTATTACCTGTTCTCTTGCATCAAAACTACTGACTGACTTGCTTAGCTGCTCCCTTTAAAACACTTGTCTTCCTTGATCTTTCTTCTTATGGCCAGGTGCATAAGCACTAATAATGACCCCCTCTCATGCAATCCACTTTCATTTTCACCCACATCTGTCTAGAGCTACTTCGTACACTCACGCATTCCCACAACTGCTTTAGCAGTAGTGCTACCCCTTAGCTTTTGCCTTCACACCAGGTCCTAATTTTACTCCTAAGACATATTCAAATAATTCTTCCTCTTCAACCTTGAGCTTTGTTTCACTCAGAGCAAGAACACTCAGGTTCCTTTCATCAAACATGATACCTGTCTCCCCTTTCTTTTCATTGTGATTACACTGAAATATGTTCAGACACCCCAGCTTGAGCCTTCAAGAAGGATGAGCACTTCCAGCTTGGATCCATCTATTCCATCTTTTAGTAACCGAAATACAACTTAATGTATGGAAAAGTTTAGCGTGTAGTGTTTAGGAACAGTGCATGGAATGCCACTATAAGCATATATGGATATACATATGTGCAGCAGCAAATAATAGAAGTACTGAGGCATATGTGCTGCAGCTGCAGTGAAAAATAGAAAATTACCTGGGCATGTATACCTCACCCGCAGGGAGTAGGTGAATGATTTCTTCACAGTACTGCACTCTTCCTTCTTAAGTACATTTTTTGGCACTCATTATTCTGTGAGTGCAAGCTGTGTCATGCCTAGGACACTATAAAGCACCCTGCACTACATTGTAATACAGTGAACATGAATGCTGCACCACATGCAGCATATGGCACCATCCCTTGCATTCTCTTACATATCCAGCACTGTGTGATATTCATCGTATACCACACTAAGGATATTATGCTTTACATAACACCCAAGCACATTTTTCAGCACCCAGTACCTTCTACCATGCTGAGCACATACTTTTACACTCTTTAGTATGTAGCACTCATTGGCAGTTAGAACAGATTGTCACACCCTAGGATATTGCTGTGCCCAACACCTTATACCATATTAATCACACTTCATGCTTGTGGCAGTCAGTATGGACTACCACACGTGGGACATAAACACACCAAATACATTCCATACCATACTATACCACACCATGCACTGTGTTGTGGCCTAAGCACACTTTTCCACTTCCTGTATACAGAATGCTATACCAGACTGAAGATATTTTTGTGAACCCATCATAATACCACACCCAGTACACTATCCCACTTGGTATTGTGTTACATTTCCAGCACACTTATCCAGCAGTTTGTAAGATACTTAAACTACAATATCACAATGAGGTTCCTGCACTTTACGTAGTATATTATGTTACATATCGCACACTGTACCACAGGTAGCACAATGTACCACACCTAACCTGGTTTACTACACTGGTCATTTTGCACAGTGAATCCAGGCCTTTATACAAAAGAAAAATACCATACTAGAACTAGCAAACTCTCTCTTTGTACCCTCTACCACATTCATCTTACCATAGCCATTATAGTGTATTTGTTCAAATTTATTGAACCACATTCTAGTATACCCAGCACTGTGCACTGCACCATAATACCACACCCAGTAAACCTTTTTAAATCTAGCATGCAGTACCACAGTAAATACTCATCTTGACACCCAGCACACTTATCCAGAATTAGTGCAGTGTAGCAGACTACCAAACCCAACAAATTATATTACACTCTTAATCCTTCTTTGGATTATACCTGCTCTACATTATATTCACTGCAAATTGAAATAATGAAGTAATCCTACGTATTGCTTAATTTTACATTCATTTTTGGCAGCATATTAACCCAATTTCTTTTCTTTCCATTTTTAAATCTGCATTGCATCTATTTATAGTTCTCAAGTAGTAGAGCACTTTCCTTTTAACAGTATGTACATTCTGGTGATGTCATTCTTCCTTAATCACAGGTAGATGAGTTCACTTGTGAAAAGGAGGGTGAAGGTGGTGGTGAGAAAGAAAAGGAAGGACGACTTGAGGGATCCACTGACTGGGATGGAGATGCGGTCATGGCATCCAGACAGGGGCATACCACTCCTAGGTACTGTGTTTTAGCAAGATAGGCAGTGTTACGATAGGGAACTTGTTTCTTTCTTCCTTTTGTACATTGATTTGACTTTTTTTCACTCCATGCACATAAGTAAGAATTTCGATAGTCCTGATTTCCCATACCATTTTTGTGAACATCAGATATGTCCCACTTGTATCAGATATGCACACTGTGTATTTGCAAGGAAGCTAAATAAT
Source organism: Panulirus versicolor (assembly GCA_032361705.1). Classification (NCBI taxonomy): domain Eukaryota; kingdom Metazoa; phylum Arthropoda; class Malacostraca; order Decapoda; family Palinuridae; genus Panulirus; species Panulirus versicolor. The sequence continues at coordinate 5,264 of JAUUDZ010146692.1, read as the reverse complement.
AAGGCATTACAGGGGAGCTGGTGGCGATGACAACAAGAATAGAAAGCCCCTGGCAGTTCTAAGGTTATCCTCTGTGGACACTGCAGTGGATGATGTAGACATGAATGTTGAGCCTGCTAGCAAAAGAGAAGACCAGGTAAGGAACTTGTGAGCCTATGTAGGATGGCATGACCAAGATCTTGCAACATTAGATTGTCCATTTGGAAATTTATAGGTTTTAATGTATGTATTATCATTAGACATTAGATAAAGGCATATATGTGAAGGTTCAAAACAACAGAAGTGTCATGTTATATGTAAGATAAATGTAGATTTTGAAGAATGAAAAACTTTCTCTGAGGCAGTCCATGACCTTTAGAGAATGAATTGAATCCTTAGGGGTTAGGACCCTTTTTTAGTGGAAACAGCCTGATTGCTAGAACTCAGGTATACCCTTGACCAATCTCTGATCTTGCCTTTGCGTTGGCTTCATCATCCCACTTATTGCCACTGTCAGTACTGACTGTCCAACTCACTATTCTTGGATCATGAGTATCAACCTGATGGTGGTCACTGTCACTTAAGAGAGGATTTTTGAATGAATAGAGGGTAAGAAAAAACAGCCTAGAGAAATGTTCTTAGGAAAATACCCTGGGGAGGACAGTTTTTCATTTTTCAAAATTTACATTTTTCGTGAGGTCAAAAAGTCCCAAAAGCTTAAGAGCATACCATCATGAAGGAAATAGGTTAGAGAAAAACTTTCAGATAGGAGGATAAACAAAGGCATGAAAGAGTGACCGTAAGCATTGCTCTGTGGCATACCAAGATCCATATGTCTCAAAGGTAGCATCCCAGTGCCACATAAGGTAGGTTGTCTATGTTTATAGGTTCAGATTTCTGAATAGGCCGGCAAAGTTTTAACATAGGTGGCAGCTCAAGGTGGATGGCAAATTTTTATAACTATGTATTGTGTCTTATTTAGTTATTTGTTAAAGATAATGGTCTGTAAGCTGGTAAACTAACAGGATTAGAACTCAACACTTGATCTGCTCAGTTATAGTAAGGTAGTTTTGGTATGGATGGGATAGCTTTGAAAAATTGGCCCAGGAGCATCCAAGAGAGTTAATTGTGGCCCTTCGTGATTAAACTAAAGTATCACCTTATGAATTGTTCAAGGAATACTAAAGACCCCTTTTTATGCTCCTTCAAAAAAAGGTATCTCAGGAAGGCTGAGCTATCCTTCTAAAACCATTTGCTTTAACAAATAGGCAAGTTTTGGCCAAAATGTTTTATTCATAATCCTTGAAAAGATGTTCCTTGCTTAGAGGAGTTTTAAGCTCCCTGGACAAACCTCTAGATACTCCTCTTGATATTCTTTTTGGTGATCTTTACAAAGTCTTTAAGATTGGTATTTTCAAAAAAAAAAAAAAGAATGTAGCCATATGTTGAAATTTACTTAGTCTCATTTCATTCCAATAATTTTGGTTTGGATTTATCTTGCCCAAGACATGTCATCATTAAAAATGAAGTTCTTTTGTGTGAATGTTGTATGTATCTCTAATTGTTTTCCCTGGGCCCAGGGCAGCAAGGAAGAGAATTCTCATTTAAGACATTGAAGAACTGAATTGCTAGAAAACTTATCTCTGATTGAAGCTCTAGGACTAGAAGTTTTGACAACACCCACTTGAGCTGTGGTGGAGAAGCAGTCAGTCTCCTCAAAAAGGAAGATTGGAGAACTTATCCCAAGAGACTTATACCAAAACCATTTAAAAGCACACTTGTAGAAGGTACTAGTATTACTAACTTTGTTTTTGATAGTAAAAGGCTGGAGAAGAACTCCAAACAAACAACTTCTGAAAACTGAAGAAGCATGATTTTCAAGAAAAGAATTAAAGTTTCTGGACTGAATGTTATTGTCTTTTAGTAGAGGGATGGATATTATGGAGAGTGTCATTTTGAACTCTCTTCAAATCTCTGACTCTAAAAGCGTTTGAGAAAATCCATGTGTAAATTCTAGAACCCAGAGCTTCGATGTTGGGTCTTGAAACAAGGTTGAGTGGTCTTGAAAAACTTGAGACATCAGCCTAGGGTGAGTTGCATCACTGAATAAGTTTCTGGCTCCAAGGTTTTTTCTTACAGAATCACTATACTCCAAAACCAGTTAGTTTGGGAAGAACCTGATCCCAGAAAATTTGTTGGGGAAAAAGATGAACTTAGTTCCAGTAAAACCAGTCCACATTCAGCATTTGTTGCCACTGCATCTGTGTTGAACATTGGAGAGACATAAGCCATAATAAAGCATTTTGTTTGGTGACAAAGAGATGCCTCAGAGCAACCAATCCTAATGAAAGAATCTAAATGGATGCATCTTTCCCCAAAGACATTTCTGTCATTATGGATATTGATTACAACTTGATACCTGCCTAGATATTGGAAACATTTTGAAGATGGGAAGCCTGGAGAAAGAGGTTCTTGTACAATGCAGGGTAAGAAAATTTTATATTATCTCTGAGGAAGGAATCCAAATTAACATTTGTTTATCAGACATTTGATATCCATAGTGTCGTTCATCAGAAAATATAAATCTAGCTCCCCATACTCAGGATGTTTTTGGAGATGATGAACCATGGAACTACCCTCTCCTTCATGTTAATATGCAAGGAGCTGTTTTTTCTCCCTAAAGCCTTTACATGAATGGCTTATTAAGAAATGGAAACCATCTAAATCATTCAAGACATCCTTCCAGACCACGAGAGAGGTTGGTAGGGCTGTTCAAGAAATAGGCCTTTGACATTTTCTTGTATCTGTCCACAAAGAAATAAAAAAGTACCTGGAGCAATGTGTTTTAAATGTCTCTATGTACTGCTGGAAGAACTTTGTTTGCCCTAATGTCACTGTCTTGGCATGCAGCTTTGCCATGTTAAACTTTCTCAACAGTGTTCTTGTTAATTTTGAGACACCATTGATTGGAAATAAAGTGTTAAGGCAGCTATTGTGTAATCCAAGGATTTTTCCCAAAAGACAGAAATAACCTGTTTTAGAGCCCTTATTAATTTTGAAACAAATAAAAGCCCTGACTGGAAATAAAGGGAGCTGTTCATATTGATAATTATTGAAAAGTATTAGTAACTAGGTCTTTAGCTTCATAAAAAATTAGCTTTAGAAGCAGGGAGGTTGAACTCTCCTCAATGCATGTTGGGTTATGTGCATGCTGAATGTCATCACTTTGAAGTACCAAGATTAGGCTTCTGTCTTGAAAGCCAAAAACATTCCTTTTCAGGAGTGCATCAGGATGTCCCAGTAAGCAACCTTAACTCCAGTCTCCTTACCTATTTATGTAACCTTAAGGACAGCCAGATAATCTGCAAGGTGGTCATCTTGAATATGTGCTTTAACAGAGACAGTTCTAAATACGATTACAAGAATAGATCCAAACACAGTTTTCTCTGAATTCCTCTTCATGAGAAGAAAGTGTGTTGATAGATACCACTAGCCCTATAGCAGATTGTTAAATATTCACTGAATGTTTAAGTTTGCTTTTTTCTATACTTGATCACCTTTGATGAGGTTGTATGATGGGGAATACTGTCTCCTTAAGGAACTTCTTACTCAAAAGAGTCTGCATTTCTCTGCTACTAGAAGTTTTACAGCCTTAGATGCAGGAGCCCTCGCAAGTTTCCTAGGTAACACCAGGTCTCGTAATAGAAATTGGTCATGGAGAAATTAAGGAATAGAGTGAATTGGAACTGTGTGGTATACTGGGACCTACTTGCTGTCATTGGGCTAAATTAGGGCATGTGAAATTTCTGGGGTAAACCATGGAAAGGTCTGTGGGTCCTGGATGTGGACAGGGAACTGTGGTTTTGGAACATTACACATGACAGCTAGAGACAAAGTGTGAATGAATGTGGCCTTTTTTTTTTATTTTTGTCTGATTTCCTAGCACTACCTTGATGACATAGGAGGTAAACAAAAGTCTTCAATCACTCTTTTATCCCCAGACAGACATAAAACCAGCTCACACCTCCAGTCGTCTTGAATGGATAGTCTCTCTCACTGAGCAAAATATGAACCATTCTAAGCATCACAACACACACAACATTCAGCTTCCATACCAATAACATGAAAACAAAAGCAACATACAAACTGACTGCCCTCAGAACTAACTGGCACCAATTTGGGACAAAAACAGAATCCCTAACTATCCTTTACAAACAATTCATCTGCTCCACTCTAAACTATGCCTCACCTGCTGGTCTACCATTCCTCAAAATCAAATATAATAAAGCTGCAATTTACACAAAATAGTGCACTCTGAATAATCACTGGCTGCATAGCAACCACAAACACTCAACACCTTCAAAATGAAACAAAGATTCTCCCAATACAGTCCCAACTCAACATGTTTGATAATCACTTCTATGCTGCGGCACCATGCTCCCCCCAACTCAAACCACTTTATAACTAACCACCATCCCACAAGTAAAAATAAAATATCTTACCCCCACCTAACACTTCAGTAACCTTTATTCATAAGTCCCGCCCGTTAAATATTTGTGACAAGACACAGTCACACTGAAATAATTCAAGCAATAAACAACCGAGCTCCAGTCTTAAAATCCAATCCACTAGACATACACTCATTAGATACCACACTCCCCAAGCAAAGTTACACTCTCCTGCTTGCATTCTCGACATCACCCATCTCTATAAAACTAAAAACACCATTTCAATATATCCCAAGACCCTCCATGCTCATGATGTAACTTCCATGAAGAAAACACAGAGCATTTACTACTCAAATTGTTTTACACCTGCTGCACATAAGACAAACAAACACATCATCACAAAATTTACAACCTGTGATCCTGACAGAGGAATGTAGCCAGTTCCCTGAGAGCTGCTGGAGCCTCATAAGAATGGAAGGGACTCCTGGGTCAAAAGTGTTACTGGACTCCAACTTCTTGATGGTATACTATGAGTGAAAAGTCACCTTTGGCAAGGCTGTATCATTGGGAATACAGTCTCGTCAAAGACTTCTCATTCCAAAGAAGGTTACATTTCCCTGGAAGTGGAAGTAGAAGAGCCTTAGGGCACAGGAGCCTTTAGAAAGGTCCTGGGTAACACCAAGACTCTTTCACATAAATAGGTCCTGGTTTAAGCAGGAGGTAGCCATGCTGTTTCATGAGAGGTGGGGTCGTGCCAGGAATGACTGACGGCATGCAAGTATGAATATGTACATGTGTATATATATGTATATGTGTAAATGTTATGTATAAGTATGT
>JAUUDZ010146581.1:0-15601 GCA_032361705.1 Panulirus versicolor | reverse complement strand
ACCTCTAGTAACAATACACTGACAAAACACATGCATACTAAAATAATCTATCAAAAATTAAACAACCTCCCTCCCAACATAATCTTAAACACTATGCCACCAAACACACATCAATCAGAAGCCACATTCCCATGAAAAACATGAGTTACACTTTCCCATCTATACTCTGCATCCCATCCCTAAATTACTATTAACATTGATTCAACATATCTCAGGATCCTACATGCCCATGAAGCAACAACCAGATAGAAGACACCAAAAACTTGCTGCTCAGATGCCCTGCACTGTCCCTATACTGAGACACACACAACATCACAACACTTTAAAACTTATAGTCCTGCCCAGTGGAGATGGCTGGCTTCCTGGGTAGTAATAGAATTCTATAAAGATATATACTCCCCAACATACATCAAGGGTTCCGTTCCAACTGACCTGTTGCATCTCGAAATGGATGTATGTCAGACATATGTCAGTATGGCATGCAGAATTCGTATTACTGTTCAGCATTCTTTCATCCTGCTCAATTTCTATTGTAATTATTTCATTCTTTATCAACCAGCTCCATTATATGATTCTGTAGTTTCTTTTTATCTTTTAAGATCCTTCAATTCACAGACTGATTCATCCAAACTTTCAATGAACTTCTTGGCACCTCCATCAGCACCTGATGCTGCATCTGTGACTCAAACATTGTGCAAGCTATATCTTCTTTTAAATCAACTGAACCATGACTAGCTGTAAAGTTCTCAATGTAATCCTCTACTGCTCACTCTTTTAAAGCCTCGAAAAGACTTCTCGCCTTTGCCTGAATTGTTAGTAAGCTTAGTGGTACACATTTTTGAATATGATCTTCCATCCACAGCATCAAATACTTTTCCATTTCGTGGAGGGGCCCAAGTCGTTGTTCTGTTATTATTGTAGACTTCATACTTGCCGAATCTTTCAATGCTTCATGTATTTTTTCTTTGTCCCATAAAATTAAGGAAACTGTTGAATGGGACAACTGTAGATCATGTGCAATCACATGATCTTTTTTCCTCCTTCATTTTCAATTCCAAATAGAGCATTTTCCTCAGCATCTTGCCAGATCTATCAAAATGACAGGTTTTTCCTCTTGCTCATCATTTTCTTTGGGGTTTAGTACAAAAATGGTTAATTCCAGCATAAAATTTTGTTAGATTCACTTGAATAACATGTAATTAGTAACTGACAGCGAGAACTGAAAGAGATGATGTGATGTATACAATGCCAGGATCGTCTGACATTCACTATCATACGCACACAGCCATTAGCACTCGTGGATGTATGACCAAGCATAATTTTCATATCTACATATATCTTTTAATTCATATTTTTTCCTTCGTCAGCACATGCTGCTTCACCTGTGAAATGAACATTGTGCTAGCTATATCTTCTTTCGAATCTACTGAACTATGACGTGCTGTGAAGTTCTTGATGAAATCTTCACCTGCTCACTCCTTCAAAGTCTCAAAAAGACTTCTAGCCTGAATTGTTGGTAAGCTTAGTGGTACACGTTCTTTAATTTGATCTTCCATCCACATCAAAAACTTTTTCATTTTATGTGTAGGCCCTTGTCGTTGCTCTATCATCATCATAGACTTCATACTTGCCGAGCCATTCACTGCTTCACATATTTTTCTTTGTCCTTTAAATTTGTGGAAACTGTCAAATGGGGCAACAGTGGAGCACATTAACTTATTTTCCTCCTTCATACTGGGTGCTCACCTTCACTTTCAATTCCAAATCGAGCATCTTTCTCGGCTTCTTGCCAGATCTATCAACATGTGATAGGTTATCCTCTTGCTTGTCATCTTATTTGGGGTTTAATACAAAAAATGTTTAATCTAGCATGAAAATTCATAAGATTCACTTGAATAATGGGTGCTTACTAAATGGAAATTGAGAGCGAGAACTGAGAGAGATGCTACGATGTAAACAACGCCGGGATTGTCTGACATTCACTATAATGTGCATGCAACCATTAGCATTGGCAGATGTACGACCAAGCATAATATCTATATCTACATATATCTTTTCATTTATATTTTTTTTGGTCATATGTAAAGTAGGTCATAAGTCACACAGGTCATAAGTCGAGAAGCATCAGTATACTTTTTCTTTTTTTCCCTATCACTATTTCCCAAGTTAGCATCAGGAACAGAGGACTGAGCCTTAGAGGAAAAATCCTCACTTGGTCCCCTTCTCTGTTCCTTCTGGAAAAGTGAAAGCCGGAGATGATTTCCAGCCCCCCACTCCCACCCCTTTTAGTCGCCTTCTATGACACACAGGGAACACATGGGAAGTACTCCCAGGGGGTAGCAATGCTGTTTCCACTGGGATGGGGTGGCACCAGGAATGGAAGAAAGCAAGCAAGTATGAATATGTACATGTGTATATAAATGAATATGTCTGTGTTTGTGTATGTATATGTGTATATGCTGATATGTATATGTATATATATATGTATATGTGCGTGTATGGGCATTTATGTATATATATGTGTATATGAGTGGATAAGCCATTCTTTCTTAGTCTGTTTTCTGGTGCTACCTCGCTGACGCAGGAAACGGCAATCGAGTATAATAGATAAATAAATAAATAAACTTTATATATACATACGCATAATTCTTCTTATCATCATTATACATAAGCACAGTTTCCAACATCAACGAGGTAGAGCCAGGAAACATACAAAGACGAGTCAGTTGTTGCTCGTTGATGATACAGTTCTCGTAGCTGATTCGAGTGAGAAATTGCAGAAGTTGGTGACTGAGTTTGGAAAAGTGTATGAAAAGAGAAGGTTGAGAGTACATGTGAATAAGAGCAAGGTTACTGGGTTCACTAGGGTTGAGAGGCAAGTTAGATGGGATGCAAGTAAGAATGGAATAAAATTGGAGGAAGTGATGTGTTTTAGATATCTGGAAGTGGACTATGCAGCAAATGGAACAATGGAAGTGAAAGTGAGTCACTGGGTGGGGGAAGACGTGAAGTTAGCATCAGGAAAAGAGGACTGAGCCTTAAGAGGAAAAATCCTCACTTGGTCCCCTTCTCTGTTCCTTCTTCTGGAAAAGTAAAAGCTGGAGGTGAGGATTTCCAGCCCCCAACTCCCACCCCTTTTAGTCACCATCTACAACACACAGGGATCATGTAGGAAGTAACCCCAGGGGGTAGCAATGCTGTTTCCACTGGGATGGGGTGGCACCAGGAATGGAAGAAAGCAAGCAAGTATGAATATGTACATGTGTATACATGTATATGGCTGTGTATGTGTATGTATATGTATGTATATGTGTATATGCTGATATGTATATATATATGTGTATATGCTGATATGTATATGTATATATATGTATATGTGGGAGCAATGATGAACATGTGGAAGGAGAGAATGTTATCTCGGAGAGCAAAAATGGGTATGTTTGAAGGAATAGTAGTTCTAACAATATCATATGGTTGCAAGACATGGGTTATGGATAGGGTTGTATGAAGGAGGGTGGATGTGTTGGAAATGAAATCTATGAAATCTATGAGGACAATATGTGGCATGAGATGCTTTGATCAAGTAAGTAATGAAAAGGTAAGTGTGGAAATAAAAAGAGTGTGGTTGAGAGAGCAGAAGAGGGTGTGTTAAAATGGTTTGTACATATGAGTGAGTAAAGATTGACAAAGACGATATATGTGTCAGAGGTGGAGGGAACAAGAAGTGGGAGACCAAACTGGAGGTGGAAGGATGAAGTGAAAATGATTTTGAGCGACTGAGGCCTGAACATACAGAAGGGTTAGAGGCATGCAAGGAATAGAGTGAATTGAAATGATGTGGTATACCAGGGTCGACATGCTGTCAGTGGACCGAACCAGGGCATGTGAAACGTTTGGGGTAAACCATGGAAAGGTCTGTGGGGCCTGAATGTGGATAGGGAGCTGTGGTTTTGGTGCATTACACAATGACAGCTAGAGACTGAGTGTGAACAAATGTGGCCTTTTTTTGTCTGTTTTCCTGGTGCTACCTTGCTGAAGCAGGGGGTAGTGATGCTGTTTCCTGTGGAATAGGGTAGCAACAGGAATGGATGAAGGCAAGTAAGTATGAATATATACATGTGTATAAATGTATATGTCTATGTATATGTATATATGCTGATATGTATATGTACTCATATGTGCATGGGAGTAAAGTTCCCTTTACCCTTGAGCATTGTTTCACTCACGAGACAGAACATCTACGTTTTTTCCTCAAACAATCTACCTAACTCTCCTTTCTTCTCATCTTGGTTACATCCACACACATTCAGACAACCCAATGAGAGCCTTTGAGGAGGATGAGCACTCCACACTCGATTCCTTCTTCTGTTTCCTCTTTTAGAGACTGAAATACAAGAAGGGGAGGGTTTCCAGCCCCCACTCCCGCCCCCTTTATTCGCCTTCTACAACAGGCGGGGAAACATGGTTAATTTTCTTTCTCCCCTATCCCCCATATACAGATGTGGTTGGACTGTGTCTGCTTGTGGTTACACATCAAATGAAAAGTAACCACTGACAAAGCTGTAACATCTTCAGTTGATGAAACAGAATTAAGTGTTGTAAAAGAAATTCTAGCTTCAAAGGAGTCCATCCTGTTTCTACTACTCAGTATATATAATGCAGCCTTGGAGCTGCAGGAGGCCCTGGAAAATGGGTTTTGGGTAACAACCACAACTATTTCTGAAAGGATTCTGGAGTAATTAAGTATATAAATGTAATTGAAAAGCACACAAAAGTTTTTCTTAAATGTAACTGTGCTAAGAGGGGTAAAAAGGCTTTACACATTGGAAGCAACATGGGTGAAAATAAAAAAAGTGATAGAGTAAGTTTGGAAAAAGAGGCTTGTGTGAAGAGATATCCTGAAAAACTGGGCAAATAATGTCAAAAGCTAAGAGTAAATGAAATTTGTGGTGAATGTGAAATACAGGAGGTATTCAGGGAAGCAATACTTACATGTGTGGGAGGAATAAGTGGAATAAGGAATCAGTGGTGGAATGATAAAGTTAAGTTGCTAATGAAAGAGAAAAGACAGGATTATGGGTACTACATGCAGGGAAGGATTACAGATGATAGGAAGATGTACAAGAGGAATTGGAAGAAGGTCAAGAGGATGCTGCAGGGGGTGAAAAAGAGGACAAATGAGAGGTGGGTCATGTTAGAAGCAGTGAAAGCCTTGTGACAGATGAAGACCAGCAAACCAACTGGAGTGAATGGAATAGTAGTTGAGCTTTCAAGATGTCAGAGTGGGGGTGATAGTACTGCTGACTGGTTAGTCAGGATTCTTATGTACGTATGGCTCTGGGTGAGGAGCTGGAGGAGTGGCAGAATGCCTGAACATTACTAGTGCAAGGGGTACAAATGTGAATGTTCAATTTACAGAAGTATACCTTTGTTAAGTATCCCTGGTAAATTGTATAGGACAAAGGTAAGTGAGAGGGTGGTGGCATCCAAAGAGCATGTGATTGGAGGAGGAGTAATGATCCTTCAGGAGAGATAGAGGATGTGAGGATCATGTGTTTGTTTTGAGGAATCTGTATGAATATACCTAAAGAGAGAGAGAAGGATTGTATGTGGCATTTACAGCTCTAAAGACAAAATTATGATTGGCCTGGTAGGCATGCTTTGTGAAGGAAAGCTACTGCAAGCATAGAGTTTTTATCAAGAAAGTATGGCATGTATGCAACCATGAAAAGGGGAGGGTAAGTGGTACCAGGAGAAGGTGCATCTGTGTCAAGGGTGTGTGTGATGTCACCAAAGCTGTTTAACTCCTTCCCTTACCCCTTCCCATCCCAGTATGCTTAAAAAGCTGTTGATTCTTTTCTAATGCAGTTCCGAAATGCAAAAAGACAGAAAAAGCAACTCTCATGTCATACTGCTTAAAATTCTAATATTCTAGAAAATGTTACTAGACAAAATACTTGGTTCCTGTGAGTCCAAGCTATCTCCATGAGTACAAAATAATTGTAAAATATAGAAAATGTACCTTTATGAAATTTATGATGTAGAAGACAAAAGAAAAAGCAAAGAAAAAAGGCAGCCTCTCACAGATATGCATACATCCCATTATTTCATTGCTTTTGATAGGTTATAGTTTTTTACTTTCATCATCCAGTGATGCTGCAGTTAATCTTTGCTTTACATGCCTGCTTCTCCCTTCAACTACCACATCAACAAGTTCATTACTGTATCATGGAAACTTCAGAAATACTGCTACATATTCTGATGTTCATCAGCTGAATAACTGACAGGTCTTTACTTACTAAAGCAAATAGTTGCTCAAGTGGTGTAAGAGGTAAAGATTTCCCACAGTCCATCCCATAGCATCAGCTGGAATATCTGAGTTAGAGCCTGTAGAATCTTGAAGTATTATCTTCAGTGTGTGTCTGTATTGTCATCACTGTCATATTCATCAAGAAGGTGAAAAACAGTGGAAACTAGACACTTGCACCTCCCCTAAAATAAGCTTTGCTTTGATTTTGTCTGCAGGACCACCCCAGTTGCAGCTTGTGTCCTCATCAAATGAGGTACTATCTTTATTTCTGTGTCTGCTCAAGTCACTATCATATTCATAATCAAATCAGGGTGAAAAACTGGAAAAGTGAGCAAAAACAAGGCAATCATTTACAACTCTCCTGAGAGAAACCTCACCAAGGTGTCATCTACAGATGTAAATAGGTGCTTGTAATGCCATGTATTGAGAAAAACAACACCTATACTCTTGTCTGCTGGGAAAGATACAAAACACATCTAGACCCCACACAAGTAAGTTATCTCAGCATAATAATTTTCACAACTAAGAATTATAATCATTCTAAAACTCAGTTTAAATATAATTGGGATAATCAAGAATGACGTTAATTTGTTTGTGGATTAGGTGGTGAAGGAGGTAAATGCAAGGGTTTGGAAAGATGGGTAGATTTGCAGTCACCTGGAGGCATACCTACCTACAAGTACCAATAACAAGATTTTGCCATGATGGTAAGGTTAGCATGTGGTGTTCATCACACTAATTGCTTGCTGGACAACTTTGTCTCTCTCAAGTACCATCCTATGACTTGTCTTATGTCTTGCTTGTGGTAATTCTTTTTTCCCCAGCTACTTCTCTAGCCTTTCTGAAGTTCATCCAGTATTGTCTTCAACCAAAAGTCTAGTCTTTTTCTGTTTGTTTCTGTAGTCTCTATGTATGCTTCTTATTTCTTCGGGTACAGTAGTGTCACGATATGAAGTGGTTTAATATAACAATTCTGATATAGCGCAGGATTCTATATCATTCCCATTTATTTCACCATGAGCTAATGTGTTATAATGTGAGCCAAGCTGGCTGCATGCCACAGGGTGCTGAAGCAGCACATGTCAGGCTGCCCACCGCATCAGTTCACTGCTAGCATTCAAAGAGTAAGGATACACACTTCCACCCTCTTGAACCAGTCATCACTATGCCTAAGTATCCAGCAAGTACTACTACTACTACTACTACAAAAGAGCCTGTTCAAGATACTGAATGACTTAAGCATGGGTTTAGCATTCAGCAGTTGCTTGCTGTTATGGTTTTAAGAGAAGCATCTGTATCATAAAAAAGAAAAATCATTCTATCAGGAAAGCTTTCTTTTTTTAAGCAATCTATTTCAAAGAGAGCAATGCATCTCAAGATGCTGATATATGTGAAGATGGAGGATTGTTCTTCCATTTAACCCTTTAATATCCACGAAATAATGTGCTCCCTACCCTAAAAATTCAGGAATTTCAAGATTAATAGAAAGAGTTTTCTCCTTAAATCTATCTATCTATCTATCTATCGTTATCTCTGATGCCTGTTCCCTTTGGAAACTCCCTCAAAGGGGAGGCCACAGCAAAAGTCTCTACAACTGGTGAACTCCATTGCCATTTCTTAGCCTTTCAGTGCCTCACCCCTAACAGGCCATTGTCAGAGGGCAACTCCAGCAGTGTTTCTTCTTAAAATATCTATAATTATGTAAACATAAAGCAAAAACAAATATAGGAGCAAGTCTGGTTCATACATTACTATGTAATTATAAAAATAAGTATAATGTAATCACCCAGCACATTCTGTTATATATTAACACTCAACACTGCCAGATACACTCTTGCCACAAAGTGAACTTAACTTTCTGCTGTTTTGTACAACTTTACATGAAATTTGTTGCTATTTTTACTTAAATATTGGAATCTTGAGTTTTTGTATTAAGATTCATACATAACTACCATGTTTATAAATCTATCCATCTATCTATCTTCCTAGTTAATCCTTCCAATCATTTAATCTCTCCTAACCTGCTACTGAAATGGAAATAAATGGCTACAGCACCAGTTTATGTCAATGCTGATGCACAAGATACTGCACAGAACACAAAATTACTGGCCTAAATCACATAAAAAAAAAGGTATGACTGATATCATTCAGTAGGTTCTTGATTAATTCATACATTAAAAATGAATTACTAAGAGTACAATATTACAAAAAATACTGTACCATACATATGGATGGTACAGCAGTGTACAGTATAGAACGTTGCCAAATCAGGGAAGTGAGTGGTCAGACACCTTATAGTTAAAAAACATATATCTTACTCAGTGAATGATAAAGTAAACTGTATTCTTTATATGTTTTCCTCTTTCCACTGTTCTCATCAGTATGTTCTCATCTAATGCAGGAACTCATGGTTATCTACATATTCAGAAAAAATAAGAAACACTTACCTAGCAACTAGAATCACATTGCATGTTTTCATAACTCACTCCATTCACTCACTGAATAATATGGTAAATAATATTTTTCATGTACTTTTATACATCAATCTCTTTAGAAGGTTTATGACTAATTCATACACTAAGAATGAATTACACATAATATTAAGAAATATACAGTAACAGAAAAATGGGTTGTACAACAAGGTACAGTTTAGAAAGTTTGCAGCTCCAAGAGAGGAATGCAGACTGGTTGTATCCTTGGTCATTATGAACATCTTACTCAGTGAATGATATGGTAAATTGTATTCTTATATATCTTTCTACATATATCTCTTTAGTTGGTTAAATCAAGAAAACATATGACACCATGATGAGAAATTAAAATGAGGAATGTGATATACATAAACAGGTAAATGAGGCAACCAATAAAGCACCAGGAGGAGCAACTTTAGTCTCACATATTTCTAAGTACTGCATATTTCTATTAGCTTCTACATTTTTTTCGCACTCTTGTGACATTTGCAACATATCCTACTTGACTATTTTTAATATTGTTATCAAAGTCTGACATCATGTAAGGAATACTGAGGCTCATTCTGTTACTTTTGGGACATTCATTAACACCTTTTCTTCGTAAAACATATTTACATTTCCAACTGCTTTGGATTCTTTATTAGTTAGAAATCCATTTTTCTGCAATGTTTTACCACTTTCTCTAAATGTACTCTATAAATCACTAAGTCAAATGCTTTTACAAAATCTAGAAAAAGTCTCCATTCTTTACTCTCTCACTTGAGTTTCATTTATGTCATTACAATTTGCAGGTGAGCCTGGATGGTGAGTCAGTTCCTGTCTGCAAATGATATGGCTTTGGTTTTAGACTCCACGGAGAGAGTGCAGATGCTGGTGTTTGAGTTTAGGAGGGTGTGTGAAAGAAGGAAGTTGAGAGTATTAATGTGATGAGGTTCAGCAAGGGAAAGAGACAGGTTAATATGAGTGTGAGTTCAAATGGAGAGAACCTGGAGGAATCAGGGTGCTACATGACTGAAAATGAAGAGAAAGGAGTATAGTCTCATCAAGGATCTTCTTACACTATAAGAATCCAATATTTCCGTGCTCCTGCATAGAGTCCAGCCTCAATGCTGCAAAGCCCCATAGAAGGGGTCCTTAGGCAGTATACTACTACTTCTACTACTAACACTAATACTACACTTTCACAATAATAATAACAATAATAATAATAATAACATTAACAATAATAATAATAATAAATAATTAATAATAATAATAATAATAATAATAATAATAATAATAATAAATAATTAATAATAATAATAATAATAATAATAACAATAATAATAATGATAATAAAATAAATACATTTCAAACATTAAGACTTCTCTCACCTTTGTGAGGTAACATCAAGAACATACAAACAACTGTCACACTTGCAAACAACCACCCTCTAGCTGTGATGTATAATGCACCAAAAACACAGATTATTATCCACAACCAAGTCCTACGTGTTATTCAATGGTTTATCATACCCTCTTCATATGTCCTGGTTCAGCGAACTGACAGAATTTCACCCCATGTACCAAATAAATAAATCATTCTGTCCGAAGCATATTTCCCCCCTTGAAGTTCTGACCTCAATACCCAAAAGAATTTCGCTTTATCCTTCCATCTCCATCTCAACCTCTCTTTCCCCTTTCCTCCCTCCACTTCATAGACACACTTCTTATTAAACAGCCTTTCTTTAATCATCTTTTCTAGATATCCAAACTAAATTCTACACATCTTAGTCAGCACTCACAATCATACTGTGCTTAACTACACCTCTCTCTTACAGCGTCAATACTTACATGATCAAATCACCTCACAACAAATACTGTCCTCTGTCATTTCATTACAAGCATGTCCACCCTATTCTGTTCTTTTGTATTCAAGGCCCAAGATCCACATCCATACAAAACATCTTTAAATATATCCATCTTTCCCTGAACAGACAGTAAACCCTTCTTCTACATACCCTTCAATGCACCTAAGAATTTATCCCCTTCTCCTACCCTGTGATGCACTTCAGACCCCCCTGGTTCCATCTGCTGCCAAATCCATTCCCAAGCAACTAAAGCATTCCACTTCCTCCAGTTCTCCCTCATTCAAACTTACTCTTAAACTATCCTGTCTCATCTCCCTGTTGCCACTCACTCTCTTACTGGTGTTTACATTTACTCTCAGCTTTCTCTTTTAAACTTTCTCACAAACCCAACAGCTTCTGGAGTTTCTCTTAATCTGCTATCAGGGCCATATAATCTGCAAACAGCAACTGATCAATCCCCCATACCTCACCCACCTTCAACATACCACAGACCTGCTTTTTCTCTAAGACTCTTACATTAACCTTCCTTGCCACACCATCCAAAATTCTTAAACAACCACAATGACATCACACATCCTTGATGCAGACCTACCAACACAGAACCACTCACCCTCCTTCCTGCTTCCATACCTGTCACTGTCAAGGTAAAAACACCTCACTGTATTTAATAACTTTCTCTTTATCCTCATACATTCATAGCAATTTCCAAAAGGCTTCCCTAGCAAGCATATGAAACACTTTCTGTATCACCATTTTTGCCAAATAAACTCCTCAAACCAAACCTTACCCGGTCGAAACATCCTATCACTATGAAAACCAAATTGCTCTCCCCTTGTCAGATGTTCTGTACATACCACTACCCTCTCATTCACCACCTTCCCATAGTCCATATTTTGTTAGCCCTACTGACAAATACCTCCATAATTTGAGCATTCACTTTTATTTCCTTTGTGTAAGGGCTCTATACATGCATCATCCCCTTTCATATCCCTTGAACACTGGCAGGCATAAAATAAACTGCCTGCTTACAGGACGCTGGTAGTCATCATATCAATAGCTAATTTTCACATAAAGGCATCATCTGCCAATTTTATGACATCTGCATGGTTAGTAAGTGTTGATCTGGTCATGTCTCATATGCAGGCATCACTGGTGGTGACTTGGTGATGCTTCAGACTATTGCAATGGCTAACAAACACCTCCAACACCCCACCACGAACACTACATGCATGACTCAGCACTATACCAGCTATACAAGGTATGTTAGCTCATTTGTTTTCTACATATCCTGTCCTTTTACATGAATATTTCTTTCATTCTTGCAATGAAAAACAGAACATATGTATACCTCAGAAAATGTATATTTCAGCATTATCCCATGACACTGATATTAGCTAACTCTGTACATATTATCTACATGTATCTGTATTTCTTTAATCTAATACAAAGAAACAGAAACTATGAATGAACACATCCCCTTCCACCCTTTATTCACCACCTTTCCAGGGAATATAAGTGTATTCTTATATCTTTTAATTCTACATGCATTTGTTTCAATTTGTATTGGTATACTGAATATATAAAGACCCTGTCTTTTGTCCAAATCATCCTCAAATTTTCATAGGTCAACCAATTTTCAAGGGTTCAAACACTCAAATACAATCTCATTCCATCCTGCAGTTTTCTCTATCTTCTTTCCTTTTTACCAAACCATTTAGGACTCTCACTCTGCATGCTACCTTATCCTAAACACATCAAATCTATTGCCCTACAATCTATCATATTCAAAAGCAAGATTTAAGTCATTTGTTCCTGATGCTGGCTTGTTAAGGTGGAAAATAGCAAAAGGTGAGAAAAAATGCTACAGGCTTCAGAAATTTGATATGACGAGCACCACTTTCATGTATAAATGGTACATCAGTGTAAACAAAATCTATCATTACAATTAACAGCTATTGTGTACTTTCCTACTTTTCATAGGGGTAACAAAAGGGTCAGCTTAGCTAATGTTATCTGATGCAACCATACCTGGCCACAGGACTGAAGTCAACTCTTGTGTTGAGTGTGGGGAAAATTACAATATCAATCTGCATCTACAGTAATTCAAAAATACATATTCCTTTATGAATCAATAATACTTTTTGACAATGGAACTTAACCATTTGTCATGATTTTCTTTTGGAGAGTTCATACTGTCATCTGTGTAACTGATTCACTAATACCTTTTAAGTCATTATCAATATGACTGATCATGAGGATGACTAGGATAAATCTTTATGAGGCCTTTTCTATGGAAAATGTTTAAAAATTATCTTTAAAAATCATAAAATACATTTAGACACAGATACAGACATTAAAAATGGAAATAAAAACAAGGAGACAATTACAGCATTGGGAAGACATTTATGCTCTTACCAGTAACCAAAAGCACAGCACAGCAGGCACAATAAGATAGGACAGTGAAACCTACTGAATAATCAAAATAATTCCATTATCCTGGGAAATGAGAATTCAGTGCAAGGGTTAATTTCCTACATTATAAAGCTATGAAACATTTTATAAAAGACAAAAGAGAAACATTATTTAATGAGGAAACACATTTTACCTTGTCGACATTAGCCCGTGTCTTAGCTGAGGTCTCTACATAAGGCACACCCCACTGTCCTGCACGATTCTTTGCTTCATCTTCTGAGACTTTCCTGCGATCTGTTAAGTCAGCCTTATTCCCTACTAGCAAAAATGGAATATGGTCATCATTTTTCACTCGAAGAATTTGTTCCCTGAAAAAAAAATAATTCAAAGTTAAAGAAAAAGCTTAGATTAATATCATAAATACTTAGAATCTTAAGATCCATTGTCAGCTCCATAGGGTGAGTCAGGTACATGCATCCTTTCAAATAAATAATGCACATCTCTAACTCATGCTCAGTTTCTTAAAAGTAAAAATGGGAGCTTAAAAATGTTTGTACTCTCACTCAGCAAACTAAGTCAGTTCATGAAGTAAGATTTATATCTCCAGTCACACCACCTCTAAACACAAAATGCTACTACTGCAATCGATTCCCAATAATTCTTCAAGCATCTTCACCTGAAACATCCCCAGCCCTAATAAACTGTCTTACCCCATCTATCCATCTCCTCCATAGTTTACCTCTCCTTGTATATCTGACATTACCAATCATTTATCCTCATGATCAACCTGTCATCTACCATATGTTCTACATGCTATATCACCATAAAAGATTTTCATTTATGCACCTTTCTAAAGATTTCTTCAAAACACAAATTCTTTTTAAATCTTCATTCTATCTTTCCTTCTAACTATCCTACAAAAGTTACTCATCCCAACTGCTCTTCTTTTTCACTGGTCCAGACCAACATAAACTTGCTCATTCAAATAAAAAATACTTTTTCATGCAAGCTTCCACATTATATACTTCATGTTTTTTTTCATTCACATCCCTAACTTTTCTCTATTATATGACTCAAACCTTAACTTCAGTGCATCCCTAACTTTTCTTCATTATATGACTCAAACTTTAACTTTAAAGTTCCCCTATTGTTCCTATGAACTTTACTCCAAATGTATTAAATCATCCACAGCTAGTTCTTCACCATGCAAAATGATATTGCACATTAATCACCTATTCCTTTCCAAAACTAGTTTTATTCATGTTCACTTTCTGCACCCTCTTACATATGCAAATCCCATGCTCTAATTTAGTTAACAACATAGCATCACTGAATACAGATACTACAGCAAGTCACTTTCGTTTCTCCATGATTAAGTATTATACCATACTCATCCCACTGAGCACCCATCTCACATTATGCCCCACCCATAAAAACGAATGGGGCTTAACACAACATCACATTTATCTAAAGCCACTCACATTCACACATGCATAATATCCATGGTAAAAACTCTTCACACCATTCAAAAGCCTTCCATATACACCATACAAAGTCAGAACTTCCCAGAGGGCTTTCCTACTAACTTTGATATGCCTTTTGTAATAACATAAATGATGCATAAACTTTCTTTTTCACTAAAACTATTTCTGCTATTTCCCTAATGCAAATATCTGGTCTACATATGCTGTTCCCCTTCTAAACCCACCTTGTTCTTCACTAACAAGGGATCTATCAATTCTACAACCATCAAATGGTGAGGACAGTCAAAAGACAAACAATGGGGACAGTCAAAAAGATTCCAACACAATGAGCAAAAAAAATCTTAATCTACCTATCTATCTTTATGACAGGTAAAAAATCAGCAAACAAAAGAAGCAGAAAATACTTTGATAGTGATATCATTAACTTGCACTGGCTTGGTTCACTGTCGAGGGTGGGGTGAATGAGAGTAAGGATGACAAATGACAGCTGCCAATGTATGAGGAACATGTGGAGATGGTGTTTTTTCTTTCTACTGAGCTTGCTTTCTCATTGTACTCTGGTATCATACACAAGTAAAGCACTATGGTACATAAACTTAATACATTTTGAAATATCAAACCTCTAAAAAATGAGAATCTGTTAGGGAGACTGGCTGGCAAGTGTGGAAAGGATGTTGAAGGATATATTTCTTTCTTTATCTTGAACTGAGTTTCACAATTTACGTTAATTTCAAAACATGTAGAGCATTGGTGATGATTAACATGAATACATTTAGAAATATTACATTATCCACTCTAAAAATAAGGGTGAGGACAGTAAGTGGCTAACACATGTGGGAAGGATATTGAAGGTGCTTTTTCCTTAAAAGTATTCAAGCTCTTTATCGTTCAAACTCTTATCATTTGCCCTCCATTACCCCTATGATAACATAAAAGAAAATTAATCACAGCTGTTATGCAATATCTTCCACAAGTGCAAGAGCAGTGGGGATGCCTTCAGTGCAGGCCTCCTTCCCTTTTACATAATCCTACTAAAATCAATCTTAATCACTAATTTTTTTCACATATCAATTTC
>JAUUDZ010146470.1:0-14313 GCA_032361705.1 Panulirus versicolor | reverse complement strand
GTTGTTCCTGAGCTCCCAGTGGTCGAAGCTTCGGGCTTCACCAGACTGCTTCACAAGGCTTCTGAAACTTCAGGTGTGAAACTTTTTTTTTAATATAAGACTGCTGCACACAGCAGCAAATAATGTTAGGGTTTGAAATTGAATGAGACTGAAGTGTATTCAGTGTACCACTGCTTCAAAGACGCTTCCTCAAACTGTCCTGTTTCGAGTGCTTCAGATGACACCGAAACCTTCAGCGGCTGAATGTGTTTCGAACCCGCTCAGAAAACTTAACACAGTGACCTGACAATCTTTCTCTCATACATACCTTAAGACACTCGATTTCCAAAAGTGTTTTGAAAGAAAGGGTTTCGAACTGTTTTATTTGACTCTGCGTTTATGACTCCCAGTGTGTGTGGACCTGAGACTGTTTCTGATTGTTTCGGAACGATTCGAAAGAATGTTTCTGAAGCTGGTTTTTATCGCCCAGAGTGGGGGCCCCCTTATGTTGTTTGTGTGAGTGTTTTTTGAGCATTATTGAGTCGAGGCTTGAGAGCCTCGACTGTTCAGTCAGCCAGAGTTATAATGTTAGGTTAATTTTTGCCTCCCCTGTTATAATCTCACCAATCACAGTGTCCGGAGCCGTCTCAGTCACAGCCAGCCAGGCAGGCTCGCTCGAGTCGGCTTCACAATTTAGGTTGTTTGTAAATGTCGGATCTCCAGAACCTATAATTAGTCTTAAGATGTTTTATGAAGATTTTTTCTATATTTTTTTGGCCATATTTTCCGGCAGTCTTGTGTGTTGTGGTGCTCTCGACACGCCAGAGGTAATCAGTAGTTTCAAAACTAAAAAAAAAAATTAGACGGAGAAAAATGACAGAAAACGAGATGGGCTTCGGGGGGGAGGGAAGGGAGGGATGTTGTTGCTAATTGCTGTTTAAGGCCTTTCTCTCTGCGTCTGTGTCCAGAGCGCCACTAACACAGCTCTGGGATCTGCGGCTGCTATGTTTATGAACTCACGGCTCACCTGCTCACACACAAGCATATCATTATATAGTATTATGATCGCCATGCTAGTCAAGTTTGGTCGCGTTGCGTTGCAAACTAGTCAAAAAAAATTCTTTTTTTTTTATAATTTCTGCTTCCAAACAGTATTTTCTCCCCCCTCGGACCGAAGACAGACGACGGAGTCACACAGGTACAAAAGTAATATAAAGAATGGCCTTGTCCAGGGCGTCGTCAGTGGGATTCGAATGAGCGTATCTGTGAAAATGAGAGACGACGGAGCGTCTTTGTTTTTAAGAAGCTGCTGCGGGTGGAGCGAGACAGAAGTAATTGACAGAAAACGAACTGACGTGTGTAAATGAACACTGTACTGGCTAAACAGAGAGATTTGAATATCAGTATATCTAGCCACACATACACCAGCATACCTAGCCACACATACACCAGCATACCTAGCCACACATACACCAACATACCTAGCCACACGAACGTACCCAGCAGCAACTATCCTTGCATACCTAGCGCCAACTACTCAATACACCTTGTTTGAACTACCCCAACTCATCTAGCAGAAACTACACAAACATACCTAGCAACAACTACGAAGACCAAACACCTACCAACAACTACCAGCAACTACGAAGACCACAGACGTACCAACAACTACACCAACATACCGACCAGCAACTTCAACACACCCAGCAACAACCACCTACTCGTATATACCAAACAAAAACCGTAAATACACAAACATCAGCATAACGACCACTACATCAAGTACAACATTACCATAGCAAGATATACAACCTTTGTCAAACAGACAAGAAATCATCGATGAAGACAGATGAACAGCAAATTCAGGAAGAGACAAAAGACATTTCCATCACCCAAAAAGAACAGTGTTAAGCGGACCAGTCACAAGGTCGAAAGACCCGACACAGAAGCCTGCGTTACGACACTTAAATGGCACCGCAGGAAACAGCGGCAGAAGCGCAGCCATCTGCGTCTGTCTCCGCCCACCCGCCACGTCACCGACTCCCATTGGCTGAAGTTCGGTGGCGAGACGCGCGATTGGCCCTCGCCAGTAGACCACGGCCTATCACGACCGCGGCCGTTACGCAGCAGCCAATAAATGTATCGACCGTTGAGTCCGTTACAAGAAATTCGAAATCAAATTTGTCGTTATTGATTTCAGGCTGTCATTGGTCCGTTTGTAATTATTATTTCTTAAGAAATCAAACGCTCTCTGGTTATGAGATAAATCAAGACAAGATGAAAAAAATGTTTAATTAGGATATTTTCTATCCCCCCCCCCCTCGTTGTTAGATATACTGTCATGTTAAATTGCAACGAATGTTGAATTTAACCGGATTAGGACATATATTACGAGTTGAATGTGGTTAAGTTTCGATACGTTGAAAATCTATGTGGAATTAACAATGACGTTAAATTTTTGAAAGAGGCTTATCTCTGTTCAGATGGAGTGATATTTGATATTATTAACATTTGTTGAATATGTTAAATGGTTTGCAACCAGACGTTTTCAGGAGGCATATCACTTCCACATTTTGCTATAATTAACCGAAGTATTATTTTTTTTTCATTTAATAGGAATGCAAATGCTAGTCTACCTGAACTGAATGATCCGAACCTTGAGTCTCGCCCTCGATGCTGAGGTACCGCTCAAGGTCCACACTTGAGGCACTTGTCAAGTGGTATGATGACTTGGCCTTTGACCTCACCCTTGAGGGACAAAGGCCAACCCATCATACTCAAGGGTCATATCACTGCGTTCAAGGGCGGTAATAACCCTCAGTGCCAGGTCTTGAGGAAGAGCTAATACCTGAGTGATGGTGGAGGAGGACCTCCCACTTGAGCAATGACTGCCATACCCCACTCAAACGTTACCTCTTGAGGTTGAGTGAATCCTCAAGGATCATCTGCTTGAGCGCTAGTGAACTCTAGAGGATAATCTCTCGATCGAAATTCTTAAGTGGAACTAACCCTTGAGTGCAATCTGTCACGTATATGTTCTGAAGGTTGACGATTTATCCTATGCGTGTGACCTGCTGCTCAAGTGACAGCTCTTGGAGGCTGACCTATCCCTCAAGGAGGACCTGCCATCTTGTAGATAAAGACACCAAGTTGGGAGGGTAGGAATAATGGACGTAAAACCCTACCTTCACAACGCACTCTCCACATTCCATATAAGAACATCCATCACTCCCGATCTCACACACCCGAGTGACCACCCCACCACCATATTTTTCCCATCCCCCACCACTTTCCCCTCCCCACACCCACCCTCGACCCCCCTACTCCTAACATACACTCGACCTCAGAGTCTTCTTTCAAGGCTGAGGAGTCAGTGTTGCCAGCATAGGTTATGGCAGTGGGGGCGCCCTTGGCTACGCCACAGTGTTGCCGATTCGTTAATATTGTTCTTCACGCCCCTTAGAAAAATATAATAATGTAATACGAGATATCTAATCAAATTCTATGCACGTTAAATATAATTAACAGCATTATTAAGCTTGGAATTTACAGTCTTCCACTATTCATGCACATCTGTCATTAACAAGGATCATCTTTTTACCAGTCTTTCCGGTTTCAGTAAGGTCTATAACTTCAGGAAATTTAGGTTCCAACAATGTTAAATTTTTTTCGGATGTACAAATGATGCAGACAATTGTACGGTGTAAGAAAAATATAAATTATATCACCTATTGTAATTAAAAAGAATATGTCAATCATGGCCGTACGACTGACTTACAAGTGTCTGTGTTCATTTTCCAATGTGTCGCCTGAGTCTGGGCCAGTCCAGTCCCCCTGACCCGTGTGGGGTCAAGGGTCAACAGCAGGGGTGGGGATGGAGGTCGGGACATGGGTCGTGCCGGGGGGTGGGGGATTGTTGTTGTTCAACATCCTCACCAAGATTTTCTGAGTTTGTTTGTGAGATAATTAATAAAGTTAAGGATTTTAACATTCTTATTTTGTCCTAATTTACCTTATTTCCCTTAAAACTAAACCAGAGAGTAAAGTGCATTGTGAAGGCACTTGACAGACAGCATCAGTTGATGTCCGAGTTTGTGAGAGTATCCGAAAGTTGAGAATTACAGCAAATAAAGTTCAAAAAAGGTTAGCAGAGGGAAAATCTTGGCCCACTGAAAAGTGGGATGGAATAGAGACCATCCGGAGAAAGTGGAGTGTTTCAGATACTTAACAAGGGATATGTCAGCGGACGGAACTGAAGTCAGCCTAAAATGGACGAGGTGGCTCATGTCTTGCATGCATGGAAGAGTATGTGTGGAGAAAAGGTACATCTGACTATAAATTCGAAGCGAAGGCCAATGATAGATGAATTCGTGGGCGTCAGGTTTGTGAACAGTATCCTGGGGACGAGATTGTGGAGATAAATGAAAATAAGACTGGATAATGGAGTATATGATTATAGAAAAATGCAAAAAAGCACCATATGAAACGTTAAACTCTGTAATGAAATTATGAGATTTAAGAATCCGTTTTGGAGTATAGCCGCCACTGGCTATGTTCCCTTCGAAATTCCCGCCCGTAAGGTGCAATGAAATGGCGATAATATCCAGTTTCTACGCTCTTTCCAAATATTTTGTTTTTCAGCAACTAGAAATTGGAAAATATGCATAATTATCTGCTAAATCTATTTATGAGACGTTCCTCAAAATAAACTATTCAATATCACATTCTGTAATTTTACGTAATAAGGGCTTACCATAGTTATTTCGCCTCCGGTGCGCAAAGAATCTATTTTTATATCTAAAATACGAAAAAACATTTATTAAGAACAAGCAATTGTATAAAAAGTCTCAAAAGTATATACTTCAACATATACAATATAATTGGTTTTGAAAAAAAATATATCTGGCGTACCTTGGAAGCCATGTTGAATGTCCAGCTCCAATCTTTCTTCGTCATTTAAGACCACTAACGCACTGCATACTCTTTCTACACTTCATTCATCACTTTCGAGTCACCAACATATTAGTATCCATAGCGGTAATCATCACATCTAATCACTAATGCATTTACTAGAGCATTTTTATCACCTCAAGACCAACCGTCACCTCCCACATGATGCAACACCCGCTCCTCTGATGGATAGGCCGACCTCGACCAATAGGATTGCATAACTCATCCAAGATGGCTGTGTGATTTGTACGTCAAGAACCAATCACGGCTCCTATTTCATCATCAAGAGCCAATCACGGCTGTTGATACATCAAGAGCCATTCATGGCTCTTGATTCATCATCGAGAACCAATCATGGCTCTTGACTCATCATCAAGAGGTAGAGGCTTGATTACCAAGAGCAAGAAATTCAAACTGGGATCAATGGGGCCGTTAAAGAGTAAATTCAAACCTCCTAATGCAGTCTTCAAGAAGAAAATGGGTATGGAAAGGATTGCTTATGTTTTCGAGTAAAACGTAATCCAAAAGATTTGGATTCCTATTTTCTACTAGGGTTCACGCCAGATGAATTTTTTTTTTTTTTTCAAGGGATCATCTGTACTCTTAGCTGCATACCAGCCTAGCTTTCCTCACCAACACAATTCCGACAGTATTTCTCTGGTGCCTTTAAACTGTAACTATTTCTCGTGGTAAATTACTTTATCAACCAGTATATTCATATATATTCTCGTTGTTAGTATATCCTAGTTTAATACAGGTATCTCCAAATATGTCAGCACAGTATATCTAGTTTGATACAGTACATTTAGTATGTTGGTATATCAACTATTTTTAAATATCCTATCCATTTCTTCGTCCACTTCTGACATGTATATCTTGCTCATCTCTCTTCACTCACCCTTTCAATATATTCACGTCGCATCAGCACACCCTGTTCATTTCTCATTCATACTTTACTCTTCAAACTATCACACCTCTCACTCTTACACTGTCACTCCTTAAATGATCAGCCCTCCTCATCCACATACTATCCCCAGGCATGACATTTTCAACATATCCACCCTCTTCCTTTCTTCTATCTTTACTCTCACGATTTTTACATCCATATAGCACCAATGGAACTACAACGCCTTCAAACATACTCATTTTTTTTTCCTCAGACTGATCTCTCCAGTCACACACTCCTAAGTGTATCCAAGCCCTTTGCTCCTGCACCCACCACCTTCTGGTTCACTTCAGCTCCCAAATTTCCTGATGTTGCCATGTTCATTCCCAGGTATCTAAAACTCTACCTTTCCTTAATGTTCTTCACATTCAAACTCAAATCCTCTTGTCTCACCCTCTTGCTAAACCTCATAACCTTACGTACTTCTGTTCACGTTAAGTCTCAACTTCCTTTCTTCACATACATTTCCAGACACCAGCTTCTGTAGATTCCAACATGTCATCTGCAAACAGCAACTCCTAAGTCCTACCCTAAGCATAATGTATACCTGTCCTTCTCACCAAGACTCTATCTATATTCACCTCCTTCACCCTCATCTATTAACAAATGAAAGTCACAAACCTTTGATGCAGATCCACTGTAACTTGAAACCACTCAACACCATCCGTTTCTATTTGCATACATTACTTATTAGACTATTTGCATACACACCTTTTTCTGAAAAAAGCTTCTCACAATATTGTATTCATAGCACCTTTTACAAGGCATCTCTGTCATCCCTATTAATTATATGCTTTCTTTAGGTCCATAAATGCCACATACAAATCCTTCTCATTCTCCAAGTATTTCTCACACAGATTTTATGAGGCAAACATCTAGCCCACACATCCTCTGCCAAATTGTTCCTCCCCAATCTGGTGTTCTTTACATGCTACTACCCTCTCAATCACCACTCTCCTATACAACTTGCCAGTTGTATACTAAAAAAGTTTATACATTTGTAATTTGAACGTTCATTTTTTCCCTCCTTAACCTACGTATAATTGCACTAAACGGGCATCCTGCCTTCAGTTCCTTGATGTACAATGAAAATCCTGACCAACAAGTAAACAGCATTGTTTCCTATTTTCTTATCAAAGTTAACTGCAGTTCCATTCATTTCTGCCACACTTGATCTTATGCAAAGCTTTAACTAATTTCCTTTTTTTTCACCATGACATACAAATATTATTTTAAATCAGTGACATGAGATCTGTGTTCCTTTTTACTTGGTACACTGGCATGTGCTACAAATAACTTGTGTTTATCAAAATGAAGAAATTGACACTTTAAAAATAAAAAGGAACACAGGATTATGGCCAATTTTTATAGTGTAAGCTTCCTTAAGTAAAAGTATGTATTACTAAGTGATAAAAAAATTTGTGAAAGTAATCTGAATGTATAATTTTCTTAATATTATAACATGCTAGATGATCATGGATAAATATATCATGCAAATTGATACCCATAAGAATTTGACAAGTTTGAAATGAAAGACTATTTTTATCATAATTTACTTCAGTACTCATGGAAAAGCGTAATGAAAATGTTTCATACAACGTACATAAAATCCTTCTTACTCCCCACACTCCACACACAAAACAACATATCAACATTGCAGCTGACTACAGCTAACGTCTTGTGGGTGGGCCAGTGTTATGTGATAGTGTTCTACAGTGACTGATTGATTAAAATCATTTGCTGTGACAACAACTAAGGTCATCAGCAGAGATTCTACAGTGATGATTTGGAGGATTTTTTAAGATTTCCTTTCATCGCTGTAAATTATAATCACTATTAACAAGCATGATCACTGGGATTTACAATGATTCCATACTATTTCATAGTCACTTGTGTAGTAAAATGGTCTTTAATCTAAGTGTTCTTATTCAGGAATACTCTCTTACTAATAATTACTTTATATATGGTTATAGACATAAATGACAGCAAACTTACTTTATATGTGCATGTGATGATTCACTTTGATCTGCAGCATGACAAACCTGATTATGCATCTACAAATCAGGTTCACAAAGACACTGACACAAAATACACCCAATTAAAAATAAAGAAAATCAGGAAATGGCATTTTATCCACCTTATGAATATTGGTTAATTGAAAGTTCATGTAGGAACAAAAACCTGGTTTACATGAATTTCGTATGGTACTAATGGAAATACTGAAATTTCTCCTCTTATAACTATCTGCTGAACTTTTTTCAGTGAATGAATATATGCAAGTTGAAATAAAAATGTGAACACTTACAATTAATTCTTTGAAAAAATTTAGAACTTGCACATAAGTAAAACATAACAATTTGTAAAGTTGTCAATAGTTTGATACAGAAAATTTATTCAAATATAAATATGTATATATATGAGTACACCATTGAGCCTTGGTTAAAATGAAAATGTATAAGTGAGAAAAAAAAAAAAAATTGCGGCTCTTCATTCTTCATAAGATTGGCAGTTCCCCAGGGTGGGAGGGTTCATTTAGTCTAAGGTCGTCAAAGAGACATCCCCAATAACATTAATTTTAATGCATCACTAACCCTGCCTATCTGAAGGAATGAACCTACATTTCTTACAATGACACTGTAGAATGCTACCACAGTGCTGTGATGCCTTTTTTTTTCTGGTTTATCACATATGCTGGCCACCCTATACCTCTCTTTTGCACTGTCTCTACCGGAGGATTTATCCAGGGGAAAGAGGGTAAAACTCCCTCAACCAGAAGGTTTAGACAGCTGTCTCACCACATGAACCAATAAAAAAAATGAGTGAAACTACCTACACTGAGTGATGAGGGATTCATGAAAAACAAAATATATGAGATGTCCTAAGCTAAGAAGGTAGTTCTAGTTGTCCAAAATTCTTCTAGGTTGAGGAATCCCAAGAATACTGACTACCAGAGTCAGTTTATATCAGCTGCTGGCCCTTAAGGAGTCACACTGGATGTGGGAATCACACTTGCCATGCATTTACATATACAATATTAAAAAACATAACCGCGCTTCTTCCACTCTTCTTTGAAAAGCATCATTCTACACGCACGCGACATAAATCGTGGAAATGTCTTACAAATATATATATACTTGTATATATATATATATATTTATGTATGTATGTATACTATATATATTAGAGAATATGTACAATTATATTCTTTGTTAGATGCCAGCAAAATGACTATAGTTTGTATAGCATATTGAGAGTGTTCGTTAGTGTGCAAGTCATAAACTTCCAATATCCAACGTTGTTTTCAAATGCCAACTTAAAACCGACACCTAACTTATGCTTAAAAAGAATCATACAAATCTATAGAACACATTATGATTAGCAAATGCCATTTTTATAAAAATGTACATTAATTTTTGTTTTGTTTCACATAATCATGCTAAACCAAGATGCTACACACTACAACCTCTACAATTTGAAGACCTGGGCCCTGCTTAGATTATAAACTACACACTAGGCTTATATATGGTGCTTAACTGTTTGGCCACATTTTCAAAATGCGTCATTGTTATCAGCTTACAACACAATAGAGAATATTATGCCCTTTTTCTTTTAATGATAATGGGGAATATTCAGCTTTGAGTTACCCTTTTCAATTATTAATGCTTGATGGAGATTGTAATTGCTATCAAAAATAACAATATAAACTTTGCAATGTTATAAGAAAACATGACTACACTGAAAATGTGGCTGCCATATTTTCTGAACACACACTTCAGTCAGCAGACACCAAGAACAAGCCCAGTGATAAAATTTCCTTATGAGAGAACGTGTTTAGTGTCACTTCTACTGGCTTGTTTAACCTGTGCTCTCCAGTATCATGAAATAATAGAGGCCATTAAGTTGAAACCGCAAAAGATAAAATTCTTAATACAGCCATGATTTGCTAAACTGGATATTGTTTTAAAAAAGAAATGCTAGGTGTACAATATTAATCTGAAGGGGTTCATTCAGCTAAGTTACACGTTCTGTTTTCATAACAATCAAGCAAATGAGACTCTTTGCCTCATCACAAAAAAAAAAAAAAAAAGCTTTCATTAAATACATTTTCTGAGATACCTTAAATACCAAATACAGTTAACAGCTTGGATTACAGTATTGTTTATACTGTCCTTAAAAGATTACAAAGGCTTGATTACCATCCTGTCTTTTACTAATCCTTTATGAACAAACTACAAAGATGCATTCCTCAGCCTGCTTGTAAGTAGATAAAAAAAAAATCCTTGGTACAGCTCAAAGTAGAACTGGTCATATGAGGTTTTGTACGGTACAGCTGAAGCTACAAAAATACAAAATCAGAATTCTTTATAGGATATACAATAGGATTCTAGTGTGCACGGCAATATTTGATTATGGAAAATGGTACTGTACTTCCGAGTTCAGTACACTTGCAAGATCTGGGTCAATGCACAAAATGCTGATATAATTCATGTATATCCCTCAATGCATCTCGCATCTGAAGGAGAGTGTACAGAAGACTGATAATATGGTCTTTTTATGTACCGAAAGAAGACGATACCACAGACTGGAATAATCTGACCAAAGGTTACCATATGTATAAGAATAAAATTGCATAGGAATTAATTACCACAGAGGGAATAAAGTGATGATATTGTACAGAAAGGAATATAATGCAGGTCCACTACAGTTACACAGCATCATTTAAAATAAGTGGAAATTTGGGGGAAATATGAGCATAAAATTATAGAAAAAACTGTCTTCAATGTAATTTTACACAGCTAACAAAAGTATTTACAGAGCTGGGGCAAATTTCAATGGTAATTTCTGCTAATTGATGAGGGCTGAATAAAATAATGTGAACTGGTATATAAATCACTTTTGACCTTTACTGTTGATGAAATAATGATAGTATATGAATGACAGGAAATTATATGCAAGAATGATGTGTTTAGTAAAGCAATTGTTTTGAGAGTGACAGTGCTTAATTCAAATTATTCTTAAATGAATAAAATCAGCATATCAAGATTTTCTTGAAACCAAAGGTGGTTCAAATGAACTAATTGTAAATAATGTTGGAGAAGATCAGGGCATTTATACTTTTGCAAACTCTAATGCAAGAAAACCATAATGCAAAACAAGCAAAAAAAAAAAAAAATGTCCAATATTCCTTTTTCCAATATGTATGTGTGGACTGATGGAAACCTTCCCCAGAGATAAGTTTTGTAGAAAATTATATTTTACATGTTTAGGGAAGATATATATACTACAGCATGCCATGAATAAATGATATAGCAGAGGTTATTTAGAGAGAGCTAGTAGTCTAAAAACAATGATAAAGACATACATGTTATCCACCTTACTATCCAATCCCTAATGAGCCATACTATGCCCATGCTAAGACACACTGTGCTCGACACTTACACTACAAACCTTACAGGAACAAATTTGTGGTGTTAGGTCTGTCAACATTCTCAAAACAAGGTATCACTATATAACTCTGAAAACACTACATGTTTTCTAAACCAGAAAATATGTATGTATAAATTCCCTAAAACAAAGAAACTGTGATGACTGAAATAAGTATGTATGTGCCACACATTTGCATTTCTCATAATATTAAATAAGGTCAAACAGACAATGCAGTCAACATTAAGTTGAAATTATTATTTTCAATGACATCAAAACTCTTTTATTGTTCAGATTTTTAGCAAAGCAAATAAATCTTTAATATACTCCCCCACATATCCTTTAAACATTTATAAAACAACCATCAAAATATGAATCTTAGTACCATGTACAGTGATCCTGTTTTTCCCAACTGCAATCAACTGCATAGTCAGAATATTCTCTGCATGGTTTTCCTACTGTTCAGCTTTCACCAGTCAGTATTATCATCAACATAAGAAATTATGAAGCTATAATGAAGACATGATAATAACTGGTCATGACTCAGCACGTGAACTTTCCCCATCAAGCTAGAATCCAGAGATTTACGAGATAGCTTTAGCTGTCTTTTCTCACCTAAAGTTCTTCATTCAATCAGCACAGCAATTAATTCTAATTGAAACTGTGACTCACTTAATATGATGTACATCCACGCAATACACAAACTACACATTCCACTAATACAACCTCTTAAGTGTCATAAGTGAAAAAAAAATCATAAGAAACAAACATCTATGTGGCATGAACCACAATTATTAAACTGAACAGCATCAAAATAATGCTATTCTAGGCAAATCTAGGTAATAAGTGAAAACAAATGATCAGTTCCAAAGAATAATCATCTATGAATGCAAAGTTCAACGGAAAAGAAGGCTGACCAAATATGTCAAATGGACAATGAACCTAATCTCAATAATAATCCCTGAACACTTTTGAACAGCAACATGTATGAAGGGTGAACAGTGTCCTCTGTGTACGTGGGAACAAGCTTGTCTTTGTTCAGGTGATGCACTCAAGGCAAACAATATGCATGGAGACACTTGCCTAAGTTCAAGTGTTGCACTGAAGGCATATAGTTTACTAAATTTCAGATGTCAATGAGGAAGGTAAACAAATAAAGGAACTCCACCTCAGTGTTTTGGTGCAGCATTTGTACATACTAGTGGACCTAAGTGCACCTTTAGACTATAAAACTTAACACTGACATACAAAGCCATGGGAAGTTTGCCTAAAAGTGTCACTTTAGGAAATATGGATTACTCTAACTTACCCCTCCTTGCACAACACATCAGGTGGTGCCAGACCACACCAAGCTGGTTCTCGAGACTCGAGTACATGGTGTCCCACTGAAGCTGTTGAAAGCCTTTAGCTCATTCTATCAATTCTAACTCGCTCAGGCAGGCAATGTCCACTCAATCACCACCGTTTACATTCCCCTCACCCTCGTCACCCCCCAGCCTGCCCACTAAGTGACCAAGGTCCATCCACTACTGGCAGCTATCTCACTTTGTCTTCTACTCTTCTTTGTGTCCACCCTAATACCACTACCCATGATCCACCACTTACTGCTTCCATACTGTTATCTACAATAAGTGACACATTGGTCGTCTTCTAGTGCAAAAGCATGCATAAATGATACTACAAAAACCATCGTTTTCCTGCAATAGACTAAATCTCATTGTTATTGGGGGTATTGCACTTGATATTCTAGACTCAGTAAGGGTAGTGGCAGTGACTGTCACAGGAGAATTGCTCCCTTGGCCGTGAGATCTAGAAGTAATGGCAGCAGGATGGCTATCGATGGGTAGTGCAATAAAAGTGGGTAACCGTTCATCCCTGGCATGAAATGTAGCAGTGATGGCAACAGGTGACATGGTGGGAAGTGAAACTGATGTGGTCATGGGTGAGCTAACCCTATGACTATGTGATGTGCTGATGTTTAAGGGAGAGCTATCAGTATGTGTATAGGGTTTTGAAGACTGATTTCTGTAATGAGATGATGCACTGATGGGTTCTGATGGGCTGTGGGAAGCAGATGTGTCTTTCATGATAGAGTAGCCACAGTGGGTGTGAGATGCATTGATGGGTCCTGATGGGGTATGGGAAGCAGGTTCACTATTCATGATGGGGTAGCCACAGCAGGTGTGAGGTTCAGAAGCGGTGGGTGCAGGAGGGTGGCTACCCTGGGCGTTGGTCTATTGTGTAGGTGTGGACGGTGGTGGATCCCCTCTGCGGGTGTCCCTCCGGGCACTGTCCTCCCCATCCCAAGGCTTTGCCATTACACGATAGAATTTGGTCCCCTTGGGAACACGGAACCTGTTTTCATCCTGAAAATAATATAATTTTTTTTTAGTAGGCAGAGAAAAAGAAAAATCATACAAAAGCTAGTACTACTATACAGGCTGATAAAACTTCGAACCCCTTTTTCTTAGATTTAAAATTAAAGCATTGCTACACACCCCTACAAATTTGCAAGAAATACTAGTCCCATCCGAGGTTACGCTCAGATTAATCTGTGTTGCTGAATGTGTTAATGAGCTACATTTCAAGCTTCTTAAAATTATCATCTATGCATTGTTCTGGGGTCTGTTTCATTGCATGGAGATGGCTGGTAACTAAGACATCTTGGGCAAGAGTCTGCAGAAGTTACCTGGTTTGGAAAGCAAAGAACAACATTCTAGGGAGATGTCTTGTCTCTCGAGGAACAGGTTGTGATCAGAGCTTTGTATTCAAATCACTGTTCTGTACG
This sequence comes from Panulirus versicolor, assembly GCA_032361705.1. Lineage (NCBI taxonomy): Eukaryota > Metazoa > Arthropoda > Malacostraca > Decapoda > Palinuridae > Panulirus > Panulirus versicolor. Next base: position 226 of record JAUUDZ010146470.1, on the reverse strand, counting down.
AAGGTGACTCACCACATCCAATTTCATGGGTAACCATGCTTTAAAAGTTTTCATCCTTTCCTTGTACAAAATGTTTTGGCATCATACAAATATGTGAAAATCAAAGTGGACATGGAATTAATTTTATTGAAAAACAGTTGATAATACTGTACATCCACCAGACTTAAACTGATCACAATGACAGACAAAATACTTAATGATTGAAAAAAAAATAATTACATTGGAT
>JAUUDZ010146359.1:4359-18719 GCA_032361705.1 Panulirus versicolor | reverse complement strand
TGTGTGTGTGTGTGTTGTGTGTGTGTGTGTATTGTCAATGCACACAACACTATATGTTTCAAGAAGACAATCCGCCTCATCAGGCGTAAACAATTCATAAAGATTTTAAATCCCAACACCAACACACAGGCATGTTCGCCCTGTTACCGCCATGCCGAGGTATACACTGGCCTGACCGTCGTCAAAAGGAAAGTCGGGGATGCTTTGTGGCTACGAGGGTTGTGTGGGAGAGGTTTGCCTGTGTAGCAACATGTGTGTTTAGCTACTCTTCTTATATCATCGTGTCTTCATCATTCTCTCATAATGACTGGTTGATAACAAGATGTGATTCAAAGTTATCTGGGGACAAATTGAAATTCTAAACATCAGCAATTAAGACAGATTCAATGACGTTACGGGTAGAACAATCAGATGAGGGGTACAATGTGACTGGGTTGTTAAAGTCTACAAGGTTTTGTTTTGTTGCCAATGCTTGGCGACAGCATTCCTGTGGTCACCTCTGTTTACTGAATGACTGTGCCGATAGCATCTCTCAGTTACTGGTTTACCTGTCTGGCCAATGTATAAATCTTTACCTGCCATACATTTGACGGCGTAAATGCTCCCAGTTTTCTGATAATTTGGCCTACTTTTGATTAAGGTCTTTCTGACAGTGGTATTGTATTGGAAATGCTATGGGCAAAAGCATCAAACCCAGTTAAGAACATTACTAATCTTTCTTCCTGTTCCTTAACCCAGAATGAAAGACTCGCTCTAGGATTTGGACTCGTATTTTCTTTTAAATCCACTGATGCTTATAATGTGAAACATCTAGTGTCTATCGCAAAAGCCACTAATAACCTCAACTAGGAATTTGATTTCTTATCTGGTTCAATTTCAAGTGCCTTGGCCAGTGCTAACGTATCCAAGTGTAGTGACTTGCCACATGGATTTCGGAAAGCCATTGAAAATCATCTAGATGATTGTGTGTAAGTATTGGTAGAACTGGACTGTTGGTCCATGAGGATGGTAGATGACCCGAGGCATAACTCATACTATAAAGCTTTAATGATAGGTTACCAGGCACACGTCATAGAAGCCTGATAACGTCATAAGTGATACCATCCTCTACAGGGGCACTGTCCTTGCCCTTAGTAAGTGCTGCATCAAGTTTAAACTCTGTAAGTGGCACATCACATTCATCAAGTTGCTTGTTTAGCATGAACTGTGTAACATCATATCTTTCTTATTAAAAAGTCGTCTTTTCTTGAGGAGAGTGAAGAGTGTTGGAGTAACTAGGATGGATGGGAGCAGGGGGCCTTCGGGATGAGGAGGAATAATGGGAGTTTGGGGTTAGAGAGAGACTTGGAGCTAGATGCGGGTCGGAGGGGTAGGGGGGTTTCAAGGGGCTCCAGGATTAATTGATCACCCTGAGTAATCCCTGACCAGCCAGAAGGCTGAGTGCAAGGTACAGTCCCGCAGCAATTGCCTCCCAACCACTCTACCACAGACTTGTAAATTCCTCAGCGATTTTCTGCAGCTACTGCCGGTGCCAGTCATCCGTGGCGACGTGCCTCGTCTGTCCCGAGCTGTCGAGGAAGTTGCAGCAATAAACAAAGCGAGATACCTGGGCCGCGACAAGGCATCGTTTCACTACTGCTGGCCTGGGTCTACCTCGGTCGGCCTCCCTTCTCAACTCGGCCGTGACAACAAAGGCCGGCCTCACCAAACCCTCGACTAACACCAAGTACCTGCACTCACCGCCAGTAGGACTGGAGGATAAGCCTTCTCATATTAACCCTGCGAGGAGATTTGTATGTGCAGGCTTATACTCGAGTGCTGGTGCGGCGGTGGTGACCGTGGCACAATTCTTCGTCGTCTCCCTTGGTCCCAGCCTCTCTCGTCTGCTATGCTGGCAGACCGCGCCACCACCACTACCAACACTACGGGAATCAGCGTCACCTCCAGCACGACGGGAACGGTCCTATAGATTCCTTAAATTCATTTTGCCATAATTATCCCAAACTGGTCGTGGTATGACATTCCACCCGTTCACTGGCAACAGTATCACGTATGAGTAATTCAACCCTTCATCTTGCCAGCGACATGCTTGCCTGCCTGCTCACAGCCCCGGCGGTGACGGTAGCACGGACGGCCGCACGTGAGGTAGGCAACAAAGGGAACATAACTGCTGTACACGTTGTACAAATGGTTTACAATAAATACCATTTCTGGAAACTTACCAAAGATCTGACGCATTTATAGAGCGTAGTGACCCACTAGCAAGAAAAAATGTTGGAGAGGTTTTGTTTTCATGACTCACACCAAAAGTTTCTCATTAATGTCGGCTTCTTCAACTTTTCTCACGGCTGCTGTAGAGTGACGCCAAGTTTGTCTCATTTAAACAGGGATCAAAACTTTTCTGGGGGTCTGTTGTTGCCTCCGTCTGCAACGTGGTTGGACAGGGGTCGGCCTGCTCAGGGTTAACGTCGCACTTAAGGCCCTCGACCCTTAATAAGCGGGTTCTGGTGGAGAGTGAGGCAGGTCCTTGAGGCGACGCGAATAAATCTTAACGGCAGGACTTGACTGAGAGTTTTGACGGAGTGTAACCTTGCTAGTTATGAGGCCCTTCCGTGCTGGGGGGATGGGAGCACACATGCTACCGTGCTGTTTACTGTAACTCAGTGGTGAGACACATGCCTCTCTCATGCCTTCTGTACCCAGGGGTGAGATACATGCAATCCTGGTGAGTACCTGGTGAAGTCATCGGGAGTCATCTACTCCCACAGCCCGGCTGCTAGCTGCTGGCATGGATCGTTGGTCGACAAGGCTGTTAGAAACTCAAGTCCATAGGTCCACGTTGCCCTCACGGCGTGGCTCGTATGGTACACTTTGTTTGTACTTCCCCAGAACGCTCTCAGACGTCTGCGCTGTGTGTCCCATGGTGTTTCTGATGCTTGTAAGTAAAGAGCTGAAGAGTCTTGAGCCCCGAATGTTTAAGATGTTCCCTCCTTTCGTGCACATCGCACAGAACTGGAAGATCACTGATGTACTAGCGGCCGTACCTTGGTATAGGTTCAGTGAGGCATTTACTGCGGCAGAGATAACATATGGTTCATTGCACAGCGGACGGGCATTTCCAAAAACAAAAGGAAACAGCTGGAAAAATGAAATAAAGAGTTGTATGTCGTTTTGAAAGATAAAAACCCAGAAAGAGAGGTAAGTAGTCAACTCGGGATGATCGATTACGTTCATAGACGTTGGAAGAATCATATTGAAGAAAAAAACGTCACATATATGGCGTATATTGTTGGAAATAACAAAACAGATTCAAAATGATTATATCTATGGGTTAGAGGCAAGAGAATCGTTAACTTCTCGCCTGGTCTGTTACCCTACGAAAGCCAGTGACCTGGTTCAAGATAAGAGAACCATGACAAAAATATATTTCTTTTCTCCATATCTAATGATGAAGACAAGTCATGACCCGGCCACATCCCCATTGTGTCCGGATGATAACACATTGTTGCACACGATGAAGATCTGCTCTCACCAGTGAACGAAATGAAATTAGATCAAATGGCGAGTGATCCTGAAGCTCATCCGAGAATTATGAAATTATAAATGAATGAATCCGTTTAGCCCTTGGCTGGCCTCTTCTGTAAATCACTTGCTACAGAGACAGTCCCACAGCATTAAAAACTTACCAGTGCAATGCTGATATTAAAAAAAATTGACAGGTCAACGTCCGGAAGTTATCGCACAATTGGCTTGACGTCCGCAGTTGGCGAACATATGGACACAAATCTTTCGTGGCCAGACCGTAAATCACTTAGAGGATCGCCGTTCTATCAACGATCCTCGGCGAGGTCTTGAGTGCAATCGTTCTTGTCTGAACAATATGCTTGAATTCTCTTATGATATAATCATTTACCTAAAACCTTCAGAAATCATTCGATAAAATCTTACGTTCTTTCCTTTTTCTTAAGTCACGTTCTCCACACAGACCTGTAATTGTTTCATCTTGTACCACAAGACCTCATGGAGAGGGCGTAATGGTCTTTTGTTAATTCCAGTCTCATAGCGTCAAAGGGCCACTGATATCAGGGCCGCTGATATTAATGTTATCATAAGTCTGCAAATATCACCAACACTGGAGGCCAACTATTATCATCAACGTCACTAGGGCACCAGGTATAATACCAACACCACCGGAGAGCCACTGATAGTATCAACAGCATTGGAGAGCCATCAATATTACCAACACCGCCAGAGGGCCATTGATATTGGTGTCATTATTGGTCCACTAACATCACTAACAGTGCAGGGTCACTTATACTTTCCAAACAACATTCGAAGTCCACTTATATTACCAACACTGGAGGGCCAGTAATATTACCAACACTAGAGGGCCACTGATATTACCAAAACTGGAGGAACAGTGATATTACCAACACTAGAGGGCCAGTGATATTACCAACACTAGAGGGCCAGTAAAATTACCAACACTGGAGGGACAGTAATATTACCATCACTGGAGGGACAGTGATATTACCAACACTGGAGGGACAGTAATATTACCAACACTTGAGTGCCAGTGATATTGCCATCACTGGAGGGACAGTAATATTACCAACACTGGAGGGACAGTAATATTACCAACACTGGAGGGACAGTAATATCACCAACACTGGAAAGACAGAAATATTATCAACATCAGGGGGTAACCTAATATTTCTCACAACACTGAAAGGCTACTGGTACAGTATTTCCAACAACACTTGGGGAGGACAAGTATCAAGATAACATTTTGATTTGTGTCGGTATCACCTGCAAGTGTGAAGCGTACCCCATGCTCATCCTGCGAGCGGTAGCGCAAAAGGGTTGCACAGACCCTTGTCGGACCCCAGTGGGCTGATGTTACATAAATTGTTACAGATTTGGTTCATTACTCAGGCTAACTGTCTTTCACGTAGTAACTTTGACCGGCTAACAGAAAGTGGATAAACACAAACTCAAGATCCCGTGTTATGAAAGAGACAGTGGCTAGGGGAGTGGACGGTGGTGGCGGGCGAGGCCCCCTCCCTCCGCCAGCCACGGCCACAACGACAGAGACATGTTGCTACTGCGTCATGCACGTTACTAATGCGTCATGCTCATTTCTACTGCGTCCTGCACACTACCACTGCGTTCTGCACATAACCACTGCGTCATACACATTACTACTGCATCCTGCACGTAGCGTCACAGTACAGGACAGGATGATATCCTGCGTGCTTGGCCCCTGGGGGGACGGTACTCTGAGTGGTACAATGTTAGGTCATCAGCCCCCGGTGGACGGCACTATGAGTGGTACAGTATTAGGTCCTCAGCCCCCGGGGACGGTACTCTGAGTGGTACAGTGTTAGGTCATCAGCCCCCGGGGGACGGCACTATGAGTGGTACAGTATTAGGTCCTCAGCCCCCGGGGACGGTACTCTGAGTGGTACAGTGTTAGGTCCTCAGCCCCCGGGGACGGTACTCTGAGTGGTACAGTGTTAGGTCCTCAACTCCCGGGGACGGTACTCTGAGTGGTACAGGGAGACAAAAATCAGGTAATAAATAGTGGAACTCAGGTTTGTAGATTGTGCAAGTCGCCTGGGGTTTGATCACCTGTCAGGTGTGTGTGTGTGTGTGTGTGTGTGTGTGTGTGTGTGTGTGTGTGTGTGTGTGTGTGTGTGTGTATGGAGGGCCACTTGTGTGGTGTCACTAACTGAATGTTGTCGTACATTGGTGACGGGTGCCACACTGTGCTGACTGGCGTCACATTGTACTGACGAGTGCCATACTGTGGTGACAGGTGCCACACTATCGTAAAGGAGGCAAGAATACTGCCTCGCATCACAGTTGAATGTTTCCTCTAAGTTTCTTTGGACCAAGGGGTGCGAGGGAGGTAGAACAATTCGTCAGGAGAGGCATTGCCCGGACAAGTGTTCACTTTTCTACTGTAACAAACATAATGCAGGAGATCTTGCCCAGTGAGATCATCTTCCCAGCTGCTGCAGAAGCCTTATGATGAGATAGATAGCGCCAGACTCATCAGTGCCACACGTGGACACTGAGGCACAAGTCTCACATGTTTCTTGTTATCAATAGCAATTTAGCTTAAGGAGATGTCTACGAAACGTCAGTAATTTAGATGTTTGTACATAACTGGAAAGATTTGATAATATCTATCCCTCCATCTTCGGCACTGCCCTCTCTTCCTCGCTAGTGATCATCTAAACCACTGCTATGTCCGTGGAGGAAAGCTGATGTGGTGCGAGACGGCCAGGGGTTCGGCACACCGTCCGGGATCATCAGCAGCCTCCACAGGTGTTGAGTGTCTGCAGCAGGTATGTGAGGAGATCGATGAAAAGTAAGGTGTGAGGAAATAACCCAACGCCATCATAGAGCAGGGAGTGTTGCTAGGAGGCAGGGAGCAAGAGGCAGTGGTGATGGTGTTCGTCTGAAGCAAGTTTCCCCTGCCCTAGCTGAGGCTGTGTGCTGGGTGTTGGCCCAAGTCAGGCGACACCGGCCAAGGCTGTTTATGTTTACTGGTTCGAAGTATGCGGTTCTGGCCAAGGCTGTTTGCTGGCCTGGGTTAGATGCTCCCAGCCGAGTATGTGTACTGGCCCGGGGCAAGTACTCCCGGCCGAGGCTGTGTACTGGCCTGGGGTAGATGCTCCTGGCCGAGTATGTGTACTAGCCCGGGGCAAGTATTCCCGGCCGAGGCTGTGTACTGGCCTGGGGTAGATGCTCCTGGCTTAGTATGTGTACTGGCATGGGGCAGGTACTCCCGGCCGAGGCTGTGTACTGGCCTGGGGTAGATGCTCCTGGCCGAGTATATGTACTGGCCCGGGGCATGTACTCTCGGCTGAGGCTGTCACCAGCACTGACGATCCATTACTTCACGGGACGGCAAACGGACTCACTTGATTGTCTCAGAAGAATGCTGCCCCGCCCGTCTGTTAGACTCGCTGCTCACCACGATATATTATCCTCGTGCAGGAGGTTGACAGCGGTATTCAGGAGTGAGGTACAACCATGACGGGAGAGGTGGGCCTCAACTCACGAAGCTGTGTTTCTGTGCAACCCATCCTTGGCCTAAGAGATGGTGTTGTGTGGTGCTATCATGTACAGAGTCTCATTACAGACACTTGGGGCTACTTATGACCAGGAATCAAGAGGACCCTTTGTTAACAACCTTAAATCTATGGGAAGGATGATCACGTCAGTAACACAGATCGTCATGTTGTACACAACATCTTGGTTGTCGAGTCGTGTGCCTCCAGTCATGCTCCTTGTCCAGGTCCACGCAGAAACAGTGCAGCAACTAGCGCACTTGACGCGCGTCCTTGCGATATGTTAATATTCTTCTCTTGCTCATCTCTCCAGACTTACTCTGCTTCTCATGTGTTTACAACAGCATGTTCCTCATCACTACTGTGTTATGATTGTAATTCGTGGAGTATGAGTGGACAGAATGATTTAGGGCAAGAAGACAAAGAATCTATGAAGTTTAAGAAGCTTGTAGGAAAGTGGTGCCTTGCAGGTACAACAATAGTAATAGATATATGTTAAGGCAAGAGCGGGGCGACAGGCGTCATGTGACGAGTTGGTACCGTGCGACAGGTGAGGGGAGCCGGCCACCAGTGGCACCAGCAGCGTCCACAGTGACACTGGGTGGATCCAACGGTGACTGACGTAAGAGATCCGGTCGTGTGGACCTCTTTATTATCATGGAAGAAACAGTACAAGACACATGTACCCACGGGGACCTGTGTCTCGGGTACGTAAGAAACTGAGAATGTTTCATTGCCCTCTAAATCATGGCGATATCAAATGATGCTGAAGAGGTGTCTGGTGTCAGTGGCACTGACCTGACTCTCCTGATGATATTCTTGTTTCCGTCTCACAACGTTTGATAATCAGCCAATGACAGTGATGGACCACACAGCCCCCCCAACTGTAAATAGATCACTGAATCACTCAGATTTATGACGACAGGCAGATTACTGATGATGCATGGTTTACAGATGTGCAAATCATTGATATGAAAGTAAAAATTGTTTTGTGAATGTTAGGAGATTCGAGATGTTCATTTCCGTGACTGCGCTGGAGTGTAGTAGACAGTACGATCATAGTATACAACTGAAGCTACAGTGTCCGACGAATCTAAATTAATTGTTGGGGCTATGTGCCAAATGGTAAGCTGGGGTGAGAATATTATACCCTCATACTTATCTCTGGCACACTTCACCTCTACGTGACTCTCCGCCAGCCAGGAGGCAGGAGTAACATGTCAGGATGTGGACGTTGGGGGTATAATATTGTAAGGTTTTAGATGGGTATGGTGTATATACGAGTGAGGGTGTGGACGGGTGGGGAGCACATGTGACCGTTTGGACGGGGGTTTACGTGTGTGGGTGTGGACGGGTGGTGGTATATGTGAGTCAGTTGGACAGGTTAAAGGGGATGGATAGGGTGGGATGGGGGCAACAGCCGAGTCAGACATGTGGGAACAATGTCGCCAGTCTGAGAACACTTGGCCGGCCGTAGCTTCCCGTGTACTCACTTCGCCTGCCTGTCACCTACGGGGATATGTGCAGCGAAGGATGGCATAAGAGCACAGTGAAGGATCATGTATAAGTGCAATGGAGAATGACATAAGAGTGCAGTGGAGAATGATATATGTGTATAGTGGAGAATGAAATATGTATTCAGTGCGGGATGACCTATGATTGCAGTGGAGGATGACATACAAGTGCAGTGGACGTTGACATATATGTGCAGTGGAGGATGATATACATTTTCAGTGGAAGATATGTGATTACTTATAAATACAGTTATCTCCTCCTATTTCTACTGTTTGGGGAGGGATTTCTTCACTCTTGGTGCCCCACCTCTTGATCTTCCTCTATCAGGCATTCTTAAGCTTCTGTCACCCACCAAGCCGTCTCTATTGTCTAAACAAAGCCCATCCTCTCACAAGATATCTGTGAAGTTCTTTACACATGATCCCCTTTCTCTATGTCTGTGCTGTCTCTCACTTATATGGTTTCTTCTTTGCAATAAGGCTACCATTTCCTTTCTTATTATCTTCTCCAGTTCTTAAGAGACCATCCTCGTTAGGGAGATGGGTCTGGAGTTCAGCGCCTCTTCTCTTTCTCCTCTCTTAAAGATGGGCATGACGTTTGCCCTTTTCCACTCCTTTGGCACTCTGCATTTCTAATAACGACATTTTGAAAAACGTTTCAAAGGGTCTATCAAGAGTATCTGTATACATCTTTTGCTCTGGAAGATGATATATGTGTGGAGTGGAGGATGAGATATGTGAGGCAGGCAATCCACATTACAAGGTGGAGATATGACGTGGCGTCACAAGGACCGGGCCAGCACACGCCTAAGGTTCAGGCGTCAACACCCAGACAATACACCGCCATCCTCACCCACATAAGTGGCGTCTATACGCAGTCAATTATCTTTTTCCTCCCTCTAGTAAAAACTTCCGAGTGGGACATCTCGCCTGTGTTATGCAAAGACATGACTTGCCAAGAATGTGTCCGGGAATCTTCTGTCAGCACCAGTAACAGGGAGGCTGGTGTCCAACACCAAGATATTACAAATTAACAAAAAGAATATGACAGTCTTTATCGTGAACAGATGACTGCTGGCAAGACTTTACTGCAACTCTCATATCATTTTCTATGGAAATTGAACACTGATTTTTATTCTTAACTGAGACACAGAGCATGTGAGGATCCGTCATCTGAGATAGAGCATATGAGCCTCCACCAGCTTTGGTATAGAACGTTTAAGCCTTTTGCAGCTGAGACATAAAGCATAGAAGACGCCACCAGCTGAGGCAGAGCATGTAACCCCCCTAAAACAGTTACCCATGGTGATGTGAGACTTGTATCAGGTACAAGTAGATAGTATTGTTCCAGTGGATATTGGTATTGCGGCAACATTCTCCCCAGCAGACAGATAGTGAGACAAGACTCTCTCAGTAAACACAAGTTGGAGCAAAACCCTTCCAGTAAACGAAAAAAAATAGGAAAGACAGACTCTCTTCCTGGACATCAACCGCGAGGCTCCACCAGAGTTCAGGAAGCAGGTGGCTCACCATAAACCTTCTGGGGCGACGATCTCTGGTGTTCTTATGGCATATGTGGAGACGCACAGTACTATACTGTCCCGAGAGGTCCCACACCCACTTCCTTACACAGCTTCGCTCCAGTTCCAGCTGCCGCCCGGATGCCCGCCAGGTGACCAACTCAGCCGCCAGGACGCTTCAGCAGTTCGAAGTTACTCAGATCTAAAGGTTCAAACAAACCAACTCGAACTCTTACCACACGAACTTGTTTAGTGACGCTCAAGTAACTCTTACAGTACGCACATATTCAAGCATAAACCTCTCCGTATAGTGAGGTACGACCCGTCCAGCAGATAGAGCGAGGCAAACATCCTCCTGCATATATTATCAGGTAAGGCTCCTTCAGCAGATATAGCAAAGAAAGACTCCAGCGGATATGCGAGGCAAGAGACCTCCGGTAGTTATGGTGAGGCAATATTCCTCGAACACATGTAGTCAGACGGGATATGTAACTCATACATACATAGGCAGGTAATAACAGAGCCAGGTAATAAGGTAAGGCTCCCACAGCAGGTATGGACAGTGAGAAAAAACTGAACATGGACAGTGAGGAGAAGACTCCTTCAGCAAACACAGATACAGAAGTTAGACTCGTATACTAAGCACACATAATGAGTCGCCCCCTCTCAAGGAAACTCACATTTTAAAGTTAAGTAATATCGCCTCTTATGATGAACGCGCGGTTGCTTATGTTCACGTATGCATGAACGCAGTGGAGCGGCTGCTGTGTGAGTGACAAAGGTATAGTATTTGTAGTGAGTATTTTGCCTTATAGTGTTTGGTACATGATACCGATGGCGCTCTCTGACTGGTTGATTTACGTGTTTACTTGACGTTCTTTCCAGATCAGACGTTCTGACTGGTCGATTCACATTACGTCATTGCCCCAAACTAGTCTTACACATAACGTATCTTAACCTATATTAAACTTAATCATAACGTAACCTTTCCTACTCTTGAGTTGCTCATAACGTAACCTATCCTACCCTTAATTACTCATAACGTAACCTAGCCTACGCTCAACTTACTCATAAGTTGATCTAACCTTACCTAAACTTACTCATGGTAGATATTCTTGGCCAGCGTTCAGCTAGCAACATGCCACAGTACAGGAAGAACTTGCAGAATTAACCAGGCGTGTTGCTGACCGTCTGGCTATATTAAACCACTAGACGGCTGCCGACAAAATAAACATGTCTAGACCACCAATATCTGGGTCACAGACCAAGACCATCACTGCCTGGGTCACAGACCAAGACCATCAGTACCTGGGTCACAGGCCAAGACCATCAGTACCTGGGTCACAGACCAAGACCACCAATATCTGTGTCACAGATCAAGACCACCAGTACCTGGGTCACAGACCAAGACCACCAGTATCTGGGTCACAGACCAAGACCACCAGTATCTGGGTCACAGACCAAGACCATCAGTGCCTGAGTCACAGACCAAGACCACCAGTATCTGGGTCACAGACCAAGACCAACAGTACCTGGGTCACAGATCAAGACCACCAGTATCTGGGTCACAGACCAGGACCGCCAGTACCTGGGTCACAGACCAAAACCACCAGTGCCTAGGTCACAGATCAAGACCACCAGTACCTGGGTCACAGACCAAGACCACCAGTACCTGGGTTACAGATCAAGACCACCAGAACCTGGGCCCCAGATCAAGACCACCAGTACCTGGGTAACAGGAAAAGACCATCGGTACCTGAGTAACAGAACAAGACAATCCGTTCTTGGGTCACAGACTAAGACCACCAGTACCTGGGTCACAGAACAAGACTGCCAGTACCTAGGCCACAGACCAAGACAACAAGTAACTGGGTCACAGACCAAAACCACATCTTCCCCTAGGGAAGGCGGCCTCCTGGACATAACAGGGTCTATTGCTTTTTATCTAGTGTGAGCTACTCAACGGTCGTCCAGCGAGTAGTGAGCGCTTCTCTGGTGCTGAGGATCTGCTGTTAGTACGCTTGGCTCTGGTGTCTGTAGTGTTACTGTCCGGTCCAGTGAAGAATGAGGAACTGCGAGACACCTATAGCTTCCCTTTTGTAGTAACTAGTGTAAAGAGAGGTTCGAGCGTGCGCTCAGCGGCCTTATGTGAACTAGAGGTTCCTTGAATCAAGGAACAGCCTGGGTGGTTCCAACAACCAACTTGAAACATGTCATAAGCAGAAATTACGTAAGGGCAAATCGAAATAGACACTTTTGGCAACGTTGTTCTCCAGACCTTCCCGACCAAACCCGTGTAGGCGAGTCCAGTTCTCGGTGGCAGGAGTGTGAGAGGAGACAGCTGATGGCTGGGCAGTAAGGATGTTCTCTCACTATGTGTATCTGATCTGATTTGGTAGTGGTGAGTGACGGAGGCAGGGCAGGATTATGTTACTCAACACACACCACACTCGACCGCATGAACAAGCAAATATGTTATACCACAGAGGATAAATACTGCGGCGTCCAGGGGTAATGTGTCCATGGATATTGTGTCCACGGATGGTGTCCAGGGGTAGTGTGTCCAGGGATGGTGTCCTTAGATGCCGTGTCCTGGGATTGTGTCCAGGGGTAGTGTGTCCAGGGATGGTGTTCATGGGCTGTGTCCAGGGATGGTGTGTCCAGGGATGATGTGTCTAAAGCTCGTGTCCAGAGGTGGTGTGTTGAGTGGTAGGGGTTTGGTTGGCCTGGGAGGCGGTGTTTGAGGAAGGGCGCGCCACGGTAAACAATCACCCTTGCTCCCTCCTTTCCCCATCAACCCTGTGCTTTCCCTGGCCTGGGAGGAGGATGGGGGGGGGGGGGGGGAAGCCCCCAGGCCTCCCTAAACCAGGCCGGGCCGACCCTGGCAAAACTCCCTACCAAGGAGAGAACCTTAGGTCAACCAAACTGTGTGGTGCTGGTTCCTGGAACTATTGGTTTGGAACCACAGGTCGGGAGAGAACCTATGGAACCAGGGGTGTTGAACTAGCCTATAGAGTCTAGAGTGAGGAGAGAACCTATGGAACCAGAAGTGTAGAACCAACATATAGAACCCTGGGAGAGGAGGGACACATGAAACCGGAGTTGTTGAACCCGGGTGAGGGTAGAACCGATGAAACCAGGGATGTAGAATCAGCCTATAGAACCCCGAGTGAGGGAAGAACCTATGGAACCAGAGGTGTGGAACAGGTTCATTGTATCCCGGGCGAGGAGAGCACATCATGGAAATTCAATTAGCCAGAACTCTGTCCTCAACTGATATGAAAGACTTGTTTACATTACTTTCTCTCTTTATGCCTTAGACGACAATCCACCAGTCCTCTGGCCATTCATGAACCATTTCTATCTTCACACGTGTGTAGTGACGAACAGGTCAACCACACCATCTTCATTATGTCGAACACGAGATGAAACAAGCACGAACCCGTGAGTCTTGGAGCTTACCCCACTAGCGTGTGTACCACTGTGTCCTGCAGCCTACGACATCAACGTGTGCACCACTGTGTCCTGGAACCCACCACATGAGCATGTGTACTAGGAGCAGAGCTGGCACTGTACCTCCCAGGTGGGACAGTACCTGGGCACTATCAAGGTAAGGATCATATGTTCATCTTGCCGAATCTTAAACCAGTACCAAAAGGTCTGAAGAATATAAAAGAAAATGTATGTTAACACATCGCTACATAACAGGACGACTTGCTTTGCCATTCCATGTCATCCCTTACGACTCGTAACATACTTAAAAATATATGTATGATATAATCGCTAACAATCCACTTCTATAGGTTCGCTATATGACAATAACGAAATAGATAATGCTTGGAAACATTATGTCGAAATCACTTTTTGAATTCAGAGAGCAGGGATGTTTAAGGATCATCATTTGGAAATTAATGTCTGAAAATCTTTTTGCAAAATGCTGTTTAAGGACAAGCTAAATCAAAAGGCAAGCGAGAAAATTAGAAAATGGACAAGAAAACATAAGAAAAGGAAGCAATGACCTGAAACTCTGCTCAGTGTGGAGCGTCCAGAGGTACGCGTTTCTCCCACTGATGAACACTAACGTCCAGTTAGAATGAAATTTCAGGGTCAGAAACCAGTCAGACGTTACTGACAGTCAGTAACTGGTTAATATAGAATACACACACTAACTCACACACACACACACACACACACACACACACACACCATGGTGTAGCGGTTTGCGTTTCTGACCATGATTCACG